>OX411280.1:2714685-2923646 GCA_948146005.1 Nomada fucata | reverse complement strand
AGGCCTGCCGCTCTTTGTTTTCTACGTATAATATTTAATTCTGCTCTATTGTCGACCAATGCAATGCAATAGACTATTATTATTATTCCTTCAATCAACCTCATCGCTCTGCTTTGCATTACCTCGCAAAACCTATTATCGTATCATCTCTTAATGTATTAATACTTTTTCAATGTAACGTTACATTTTACATCAATGCTTTTATATTTCCTTTGACTATTGTTAACTTGATCTATCGTTTAAACGTTTGATTATAGTGAATGATTGCAAAATGTGGCAGTAAAAGAATGTTCCGAGAATATGATATTCGTCAAGCGTACAGCTGCAACGTTTCTTCATAAAGCAATGGTTCGAAATAAGAACGTTCATTTCCTATGGAATTTTTCTTGCTTTTCTTTCTCAATATTGTTACTTTGTTCTTCGACGACAACTGCTTAACAATTGCGGTCGATAAGGAAAAAATCGGTTGTCTCTTTTTTTTTCTGCTTTGCCAATAATCATAACTTTGTCCATGCAAAACGCGTTGCTCTTGATCAAGAAACGGTTGCATTTTTTTTTTTTAAACAAAATCTGTTTCGCTCAGACGTCTCGCGTTATTAAACGAAAATAAAGAAAATCCAGAGAATCGAGGGTCGAACTTAGGGCTCGCAATCAACGCATGTATGAATTATAATGTATGCTGTATCATCGTGGTTACCGTCATTAAAATCCCTCGTCAGCTGTAAAACGATTCTTTGTACAATACGGAAACTAAGTAAGCATATACAATTGTGTGTTTCATAATACTCTGTAACGATTTAATATACGTGTAATGAGAAATAAACATACACCGACTTTATTCAAAACAGCCTGCATAATCGCAGAATATACACATCTTTAACAACACGTTCTACCGTCAAAACGTTAACAAGTGTGGCTGATGGGATATCAATATGGCACTAAAGTGATTGGGTGGAGTGTGTAAATGTCGCGCGAAATATTTTATTTTACTTTTTTTTTTCTTTTTACTAATTTTGCATCTCTGGTATCAAATACGTATCGAATCTTTCTTTTCGTCCAAATATTAATTTACATAATTAATGATAAATCATCGTTACTCTTTCGTTTCTTCGCCTTCCCTTTCTGTATATACCCTCCCTGTCCCCCCCCCCTCCTCCTCCTCCTCATTCTCCTCCTCCTCCTTTCCCCATCGTTTGCTTTCTATACAGGTAAATGGAGTCTGTGCGAGTGGAGTGATGGATGATGGAACATGAATTACGATGTAGCCTAGCACACACAGCCAAGTAATGTGACACGCAAGCCACTCAATCGGGGCGACGTGTGTCAAATTCAATTATAGTTACTGTAACAATAGTTCATATTAGAATCGAGGCGAGTCAATGCAATTCCTACAGTTTCCCTGATTACTAACCACTACGTCTCCACGTGCGAGAGTATAATTACTTTTTTTTACCCATTTCTGTAAATATTTTCTTCATTTTTTTTCTTTTCTTCTTTCATTTCCCCTTAATCGATCGATTATTGATTAAAACGTTGAACCTGTAATGACGACTTTTATAAGAGTTTTTAAGACGCTACCTACACATCTATACTTATTAATCGTGTACAACTATACGCGGCGCGCTTAACAATCAACCCTCTCGCCGCGCCGCGTTCACCATTTTACTTAGAGAATGAGCGAATGATATATCTCGAACTGTACAAAACAAAGCGTCATATGAAATAAGATTCATCTAAATGTGTTGGCGACTGCCGGCTTAATTAGACTAACGGTGTCCTCTCGTTGAAACAACTCGTAGGTAACGCTAGACTGGCCGACCAATACTGTTTCTTTTCTTGCCACTTCGCGAACGTGGTATTTGCACATATCTCGCCCTCCCCCGCGTACACCCTCTATATATCTCACGGGCGGACGACAATCGTCCGGCGTACGATAATAAAATTTAACACAATGCAACAGGTAAACTCTATAAAGTTATATGAAACAATGTGAAACAATAGGAACAAATACATACGCGTTATGTACGATGGATCTTTTCTTGTCGGACGTTTCACGGCTATGGAATTTTCTGGTGTCAATTCTACCGTCGATTCTGATGCCCCGAGGAATCGCTTTTCCCTGTCGCGTGCACACCTTCTAACCCCGCTGAACACTTACGAACCGTAGCCCCGTAACATTTACGATATTTATAAAATACTAATATTGTACAGATGCGTATGAACCCGCTAAAGGAATTACTTATGTTAGACTGGCTGATCTTTATGGCTTGTACACGTATCGTTTCGTAACGATGGCGCAAGGAGATTTCCCTTCTCAACGTTTCGAGCGATAACGATTGGAAAATGGTATATTGCGACACTACTTGTATCACTTCAATCCCGGCAGAATCGCGTAACCGAATGCCGATCGTCGTTATAGAAATTTTATTATGCTGATATGAACTATCCATCCCTCGTTTCTCCCCGTCTTTGATGCAACTTTACGAACGTTGTCCCCTGTACAAATAAATTCTATCCTTTTACGCGCGCACTTATCAACCTATCGTGGCATTTTTCACGTACTGGCAGCTGATGAATACATCCCCCTCTACCCCCTTTTAATCTTTCTTCTCACGCCCGTCCGCACTTTCTCAACCCCATCACAGCTAGCCTTATACATAAACTGTTCTACTAAGGAATGTGTTTACTGAGAAAACCGTAACCTAATCTAATTATCCCGTGCTACCTACGAGTCGCTTGTTACAGAGGTACAATTGCAATGTGACACCATATCCTTCTTCAATTCTGCCCCCCCCCCTCCCCTTTATCCCTGCTCAATGCGCTTATTACAATTTTGTTGCCTATACAATTCGATCGAGTCGAGGCAAAGGTAATTGCTCCTTGACTCCGATTACAGGAAACGAGACAAAGAACAAATATCTTAACGATGATCATTCATCGATGCAACCGACAATATTAGAAACATTGTAATTCCAGTAGGTCGACATGAAAATCTGTTAGTTCGTTTGTTAAAAGTAACGAAATGAATGGTTTGCGTTAACGGAAACCGGAACGATTTGCTGCTTATTAAAGAAAAGCGAAACACAAAACGTTAATATAGAAGCAAGATGAAAATTCGGTTATTTCACTTCACCGCAGTAAGAGACGTATGCTGCTTGTGCAACAAGCGCAAATAATATGATGAAATCGAACGTACTTTTCGTTTCTTTTCTTTCCCGTCTACCGAGTAAACGTACAAATCTGGTACGATCGATAAATGTATAAGAACCGGTATAAATATTCAATGATCGTTACAAATGACAAACGTGCGACTCGACGCGTGCAAATATGAGTGAGTTCTAAAATTTTGTTCCGAAGAATTGCTGGTTTCTGTCCGAATCGTTTGCAACACAGCTGCCCACCGGCGCGGCAGTCAAGAAAATGTGATTTCATATACAGAGATATGAAGAAAGTGACGATACGATAAAATTAAAAAATCGCCAATGATAGATCTAATGTGATGATGCGAATAATTAGCGTGAAATACACCGTACTGTATAAACGTGTACGCGGTACAGAAACATTATGCTGCCATTCGTAATTAATAACGCGTCGGCTATTAAAAATAAAGTGATTTATATAAATTAAGTTAATGCTACACAATGACATTTGTAACATGTTCTATTAAAGTTGTTAGAATAGATCTATCTACAGCAACCTAATAATAGTTTGCATTTTCATCGTATTTGTGACTTTTTCCATTGCATTTGGGCAAACACAGTGTGGCTTTAATCAATTATAGTTCACATACAATTTATGAATAAACATAAAATTATGGTTTACGTTCGCGGACGCAAATATTTTGTCAACAATGTTTATAATATCATTTCATTACTTATATTATATCTTTTATATATTATATCTATATATGTATATATAGCATTATATGTGTATACATATATACATATAAATATACACATATATGTCATTTATTTTTTTAGATAATATGAATTCTCTTTTATTAATAATCTAATTCAAACTTTTCATGTAAATATATATATATATATATATATATATGTATATATATATATATGCACATTTTATATACATATATATTATATATACAATAATATAATATATAATATATATATATATATATATATATATATATATTATATTTACTCTTTTCTCTCTGTCTGTAATATATTATTACTCATGTTATGGGATATTTATGAATATACAAGTTATTTTTTTTTTTCGAAGAGCGGTGAGCCAGCGCCTCCAGCTAAGAATTGTACTCGTGTACACCTATATATTTCATTTGACGCTACAGCTAACGTTTTCAGATACTTTAACTAAACCCATTATTGATTACCGCCTATCCCTTATATCACCCCTTCCTAATACCTAAACCCCCCACCCCGCCCCAAAAAAACAATGATTTGAAAGGTTTTGTTATTAGTAATGCTGTATCCTCCCTCGTATCTAGCAATGAAGTATAAGCTGTTTGCTTTTTTTTTTCTTTATATTGATAATCGTTATCAACATAAACAAAATGTCTAGCTAAAATCCATTTCCTATCTAAAAATTTGATTCAATGTCAAAGTGCAATTGTTAAAAACGTGTCACAGATTTAGTTGACTTAAATAGAATCCCGCGTAAAGCAGCATCATACAGAACCCAGAAGGATGCATTAGAAATAATCCGAATTCGATAGAAATTTTCCTCCAGGATACCGAGTCATTGCGTAGAAAAGAAATATTCGCGGGCGAAAAGAATATTTTCCTTCAAAGGTACGTACGTCGGAAGTGAGTTGTCGAAAACAGGTGTATATAAGTATAAAAAAAACTTTACGTCGCTGCCATTTTTGCTGCCACTATGTAAAGGAATGACGAAAAAAGAAGAAAAAAAAGAAAAAACAAAATTCCATGTCACAGGATTTGTTTCATCGAGTCCATCGAGATAGGTAAAACTGTATTAATCGAGATTGTATTTAATTGATATACCTTGGAACCAAAAATAATTAGACGAAAGTTTAAAGGTAAACCTCGTGTATCTACAATGTGATGTAACGATAGTGAAGCCATTACCTTCTCTAAATGAATCGAGTAATTTTTATCCTAGCATACTAGTATAATGAATCCACCTTTCCCAATGCATATGTACGAATGAATGAGAGTTGATGTTTATATACTTCAGCGTACGTTAATCTAAGTGCTACAAGATACAGTTGAATGAAGATTTTGAGAAACAATGACTTTGGGAATCAGAATAAAACTTGGCAATAAGGTATTATGTTATTCATTTAGCTGGGCCAGCCAGCATTGTAAATATATAAATATATGATTATACATAGAATAGTTCTCCCCTTTGTATGTATACTTCTCTTTCAGCCAAGTTATTTCTGCTTTAAGCATGTAAAATCTTTGGTTTTGCCAAGGTGTTATTCTGTGCTTCAGAAGAAAAAAACTCGATCAAAGGTAGTATGTTAAGCACGAGTAAAATTGCTTAAACAGTCTAATCATTTCATAGCTCAAGGAACAGCACGATACTATAATTAATAAAAATCATGTTGCGAAAAATAAACATAATGTGGCTTCCCTAGAATACACCTTACGCGACTAATCCTTCAGATCAAATTCATTTTAATAGTGAGTTCTGTATGACCTAACTAAAAGTATCCTCTCGCATTAATAGTAAGATTATGCTCCTATAAAAAAAAATATATGTATATATGTGTATATATGTATATATATATATATTTATTTTTATGAAACGAAACAATTACCCATGTAACATTGCCGTCTTGACATTTCAAGAACAACTATGGCCAAATTGTGCCATTTCGTTTCTAATGTAATTATATAGTTTTATCATGACATCTTTCAATATCCTATACCATATATCTAGATATATTATGTGACTCTGATGTGGTACGTGTGTTATTTGTGATAAAGCCCCGTAACGTGGTGTATCACAGAACAATTGTAGTAGTTATCATTTAACATATAATATTTATATATCATAATAATCTTAAAGGATAGATAAATGTTGACGAACCATGATGGATGCATGAACAGTGATGTGAGAATGCAAGCGCTATAGTGACGTAGCGACAGATGACAACGGGTGGTAGGTGGTGGTGGTGGTGGTGGTGATGGTGGTGGTGGTGGGTAGTGGACGAGTGTTTAAAGAAGGGAAGAGAGAGAGTGAGCTACCGCATGCATCATCTCAAGATGTGAAGAGATGAATAACGGAGCTCAATAATGGGGATGAACAAAAGTGCTGTTCTTGAAATCAATGGATCATATTGGCGAGAGCATTCTGACGTGCTCGTTTTGCTTCCTCTTCGCTGATCCTCTGTTCAATTAAATATTGAGCAGTGCCGATCGCATTGGGATAACCCGTGATAGTCACTATGCGGTTCCTGGTACCAGGAGCGAACATGCCCTTCTTAGAGATTTGTATGTTGGCGCCACTTAGGTGCTGAATCTCAATCAGGGCACGACCACCGGGCCCAAGAATAGCTCCCACTATAACCTCTGCAATTTCTATGTCTACTTTCTTGGTCTCCTTGTTGTTGGCGTCTACCTGTGTAGGACTCTTACTTACAAGCGATAACTGGTTAGTGCCCAGGCCAAACGAATTGTTGTTTAGATGAATAGCGCTGGCGGCTGTGTTGTTTTGTCTGAACGGATCAAAGGGCTCGTATCTGTCAAGTGTATTGCGTGGCGTAGGAGACGTAGATCCAAGGGCAGGAACTGTTCCAATTGGCCCAAATACACCGCCGTTATTATTCGAGCCGTTTGCGGTGGTGGTACTATCCATAGGATTTCCAAGGTAACTCATACTAGAAGGCATACCAATCCCCATGCCGAGAAGGTTGTATTTCGCGAGTGTGGCGATGGCGGACAAAATTTCGCTAGCAGCAGGTTCCGAAAAACCTGCCGTTCGTAGATTCAACTTTATATGTTCCAACAGTTGCGTTGTCACTGGTGCTGTGCCTGCTGTAATTGCAGCTCCTAGATTCAGGTTCAAACTTATACCAGCACCGTTCAACAGACTCACTGCAACAAAAAATTAAATTGGGTATTATTTATCGTATTCGAGCATCGTTCCCGTGAACGTTAATAATTATTTTGTGAAATTGATCAAATCTCACCTGTATTTATGCCAGCTGTGGAAGTATACGTAGGAGTACTCGTAGGTGCTTGAGCATAAGGGCTGCCTGTGGGGTTGTAATTGGCTACAGGACCGCTAACATCCGCGTAACTAACATTCGGGCATGTGCCACTTTGTGGATCGTCTGCCACTTTTGCTAATATCATCATTAATGCATTACGGTTATTCTCCTTTTCTCCAATTACCGTTATACACCTCTCTTGCAGAGACACATCTTTTGCCTTCTGACTTATTTGAACGTACGAGCCAGATTCTTCCTTTATTTGTTTAATATAATTCCCAGCTTTACCTATTATCATCCCTGCAGTGCTATTTGGCACCAAAATTTTTACCTACAAAAACGATTGCATCAGTCATTTAATGGCAATGCAAATGTGAATGATAACCTAATATTTCAATGCAGCGTATGTACCAAAAAGATTAAAACATAAGAAAATATTTTACCTGCTTGTCCCTCTCTGCCGTAGTTTTCCCCGATTCAAAGTCAACTGTTGTCTTCAATGTGAGGTCAGGCTTCTCACGAATTTTATCCATGATAAAGTCCATCACCGCCATTATAGCTTCTAAACTGCCAGTTATTAAGCATACCCTCTCTGTTGTTCCTGTGGGGCCCACAAAAATGTAAAAAGAGATAATATTCTATTGCCTTCTGCGGTAATAAACCCGCAATTAATATGTATGAATAGTTTTTATATACCTGGATAGAAATCATGGGACTTGGACATTTTGACCCTAGCTCCTGTATCTTTTTGCAACTGAGCAATTGTGTCTCCGCCTTTCCCAATGATTGCTCCTGCAGCCACGCCAGGGACCAATACTTTGAGGTGATATGTTCCATCTCCCCCTAGAAAATGTCAAGATAAACAATTACTATATCTGTTAAAGAAAGGGTAACATTTGTGCGCAACTTGTAATTTACTGTAGAATATGGAATACAAGATTAACGGACTCTATATCATTTCAGAAAGAACTGAATAAAAAGTGGTTGTTAATCGGACGTAAATAAAATTGAAATTAGAATGTTTAATTAACTAGACTTTAATAATAAAATATATACATCAAGTGGTGTTTTTACATCAAGTCTTCCTGAGAATAGTAACAATCGTAAGTACAGTGAATTGCGGACAAATTAACGTTCTCTGAAAGTTCAGAGAAAGTGAACGAATTATTGTTGAATTCGAATGTTAAAAGGTAATTCTTGCACGATTTTACTACACTCTCAACTAACTACATAACACGCTACACCGACATTTGTGGTAGAACTTGCGACTTCTGATTGGTTTCTGAATCGGAGGAACGCGAAATCATGCGTACTCACGGACGGACCCGCGAGCGCAGTGGCCGATACCAACGTAAAACGCAGTACGAGCCACGAAAAATGTGTCGCGTAATCGGTGAACAAGGGAAAAGGAAGTGTAAATTCAGAATGACATCAAAGTTTCGATGCGTTGAAGGCAAACAGCTGTTTGACAGATGGAAGCCCTGTGCGCTCACTCGCTTCGCATCGACCTTGACCCGCAACCTCGGCAGCGGAACGGTGTGCCTGACAACTCACCGATACGCCACATCCTAGTAACTGCCACTCAACGGGTAGCGGCGCGTTCCCTTAGTACGGCGCTTTCGCGACAACAGCGGCACTGCACTACAGGAATGCGGCAGAGAAAAGTACACAATATGCGTACGGATGAAACGAGGTGTAAAGCCACTTCCAATATTCTTGCTGTGAAGCTAGCAGTCGGACACGTCCGATGAAACGGGCGCGATAGGAACGAAGTTGCAAAGTCACGGACTGTGATCGACAGCAACAATTCTCCATTAACGACGTTCACAGGCACGGCCGCCCACACAGAAGTAATGACGACGATGACAGCAACGATGACCACTAATTGTAAGACTAAGACTAGGACGACGACGACGACGACGACGACGACGGCGACGACGAACAGGAGTACATACGGACAATGTTGTCGATGACGGAAGCAAGGAGAGGGGAGAGACGGAAGACAACGAAGACGAAAACGATTATGACAATGATGCGTTAATGATAATTAAATGAACGTCAATGTAAAAACACCGTTACAGGCGTTGCGTATGAGTTCGCGCTTACAATATCGGGCAAGACGTAGGGAACAGGTCAAGAAAATAGATAGACGGGAGAAGGAAAAGAGAAGGAGACGTGGCACGAGAGGATGCGCGAACGGCTGTGCGGTGCACCGTGTACGCGTTCTGGCCTCCGTGTACACGTTCGCCAGGCTTCGAAGTGGGAAACGAAAGGGAACGGCTGAGCGTGCGAGCGAGCGAGCCAACGAATGAACGAACAAACGAGCGAAAGAACGAGCTGTGTCAACAGCAGCACCGCCGACAAGAAGATTGTCAAAGGCGCGCAAGAGAGTAATGAGCGCTATGGGGAAGAAAATGGGAAAGATAAGAAAATACGAGGGGCAAACAGAAAAAAATAGCGGGAGCGAGAGAGAAAGAGAGGGAAAAAAATCATTGTAAGTGCACTTCATCGTTCGTATATGTATAGGACACCGACAAAGGTTCGTAAGGAAACTTTGGACGGCACTTCAGAAAAATGATTGACAACGCGCAATTAAAATACCTGATCCATAATGGGACCTCTTCGTCGCGCCATTTTCCGCGTCACAATCAAGCGGCCGCTTCCTGGAGTCTGCAATCTCCGGGGAGGGACACGTCTCCATTCCTGAGTCGGCAGCCATCTTGTCTTTTCGGTCGGGCACGCCAAGAGAAACGAGGAGAGAGAGATAGAGCAGGATAGAGATGTACTTTGACACAGAGACGATGGTCGCGACCGGTGGCAAGTGTCGTTGAAAGCAAGCGAAGGGAGACGCACCACACACGGACCGGACGAACGAATGAACGTACGCACGACCACGATAGGTTTAAGCGGAAGGGAGATGACGGACATATAGACACACGTATAGACGAACGAACAAACGACGAAAGCCCTCGCGGGGTACCGCGTCTCACTGGCGACTGCTCGCGGCTGCCTTGCCAACCAGCTGGTTGATACTCGATGGTGTGCCTCGGCCCTCGCGTTCCTCTCTCGCCCACTCTGTCTCCGTTGCTCCCCTATCAGTTCTGATCGCTAGTCTGCCTCTCTCTTTCCCACCAGCCCTCGCGGGCTCCGTTCTGCAGGGACGTACTATTCGACCTGCACCAGGGGCGGCTTATTTCGGGCCCTTATGCATTCGCTCCTGCACTTACTTCTGTATACGTTTTAACGAAACGTTCGAGTATGATCGACGAACAGCTGTATATGTTTATTCTCTTCTGGCTCATTTTCAATAGCGATTCCAAAGTGTATTTTAGTTAGCGCAGTTTTTTTTTCTTATACGGACATCGATAATTTAACGTTATATTATATAATTTATTATATGCATTTCTTTGCCACTTTTGTGAGCGCGATTGACCGCTTCAATATTTCCTCACAAACGAGTTAATAGTCCATAATGCATATCACGATTGATTTGCCTTGAATCAAAGTTAGATCAACGAATCGCTATCGATTGATTTTACTGCTTAACCATCGTACAGCTGCGCTTCTGACTGACTGTGGCATATTGCATTTATCGTCTGTATCTATAGATAATGTCTGCGTATCGTAGAAAAAGTTAATTTGAATTTTATATTTTACTATTTTAGAAGGCGCTCATACACTTGAGAGAAAACTGTATACGCTATTAAAATATTTTTCCTGCCAAGGCCGTTAATCTTGTTGTCGTTGGTGCGCACTGCAGTATGACATCATAGTTCACGTGCAAGCGAATAAGATGCATCTGATGTCCTAGCGATGATTTTAAAAGTATGAACGTAGTCGCTTATCAGGTATTATGTTTAGCTCCCTTTTTATCAGTGCCCATAGATATGAGTTCACGCTTAACATATCGAAGTTCACTATTCAAACATAGACCAATTATCAAAAACTGTACCGAACCTTTTCCACAAATATGCTATTGGAATGTCTTCGAAACAAACTTTCCGTTTGCCTAAATATTCACTTTACCTGAATAGTCAGAGCCGTTATCGCTAGGTAGTCGAAAGGGACATGCATACATACATTTTCCTTTGAAAGTGAAATCGTAAAATACGTCGCATGCACGTGTACATAATGTGTGTATAATACGCAATGTGTATGCGTTCTTCCCGAATATTTTTATACGTGCATATACATAACACTTACAGTTATGAAGAAAGAGGTATTTTTAAGAGCTTTATCTCAGGGCAGAACGTAGATAGTGTATGCCATTGATTTGTAATGAATCGTACGGTTATACAAACGTGATTTTTTTGCGTGGTGCGCCACGTAAAAATATATCTTTACGTAATTTTTACAAAATATTATTTTCCTTAAGAAAAATGTCATGGCTTCTATACTTGCAAGGCATTTATTACATTAGCAGCAATTAAAAATGAATCCGGGGCTTGGGTCTGCCTACATTTAAACGGCACAAAGATTGACAGCGTTAACGCCTTATCAACGTGCAGGATCATAATAATATCTATTAAACCACAATAGATTTTTTCTGATGGCCAGAACTCATACAATAATCGTAGAAACTGGTAGGTATTATTTTCTAATGACGGTTACCCGCACATGTAACCGAATGATATTAATGGCGCACTGTTCATCGTATTTTCAATGATTCACCTTAAAAAATTAATTTCCCAAAAATTAGACGTATCTTTTCATTTAACTGTAGCGATTCACTATCAAGAAGAGTAAAGTCCGAAATTGCAGTGATGTCAGACGATACGTAATTGCGTACGCAGATAAAAATTTCTTTCGCATTACAAAAGCCGTACGAATCCGGGAGCAAGCGATGCTATGTACAAACGCACAAGGCTTTCAGACACAGTCGCGTGTCGCAATGCTGTTACTATTAGTCGTGAATGCAGCTCATCGTTCAGACGACAAGAGCGACAATTCGTGAATCGCGCGGTTCCTCATTCTAAAAGGTAGTCTTTAAACCACGAGGTGGCTCCTGAGTGCTATTAAACGTTCACCTGATAAACCAAACCCGCGTATAGACACGTGCGCGTACGTCATTTACGAGAGATCTTCGCCTCACCTGTGCGAACAAATTTGTTCATCTCGTAACACTTCCTGTACAGCTCCTCGTATTTGTTTGAACTACAGGCGCGAACACGACTGTCGCTCGCGCGCATACGGCCCTTAGAAGCCGTCTTTCAGATCTGATTATGTATGTATAGATGTATGTAACACGTATGCTGTCATGAATTTTTCGAGCGATGGGACTACTAGCGTTACTCGGTATATAACCACTGTACGACCTCGCCCGATTGCACTTCTCTATCATACTACGTGCACTGTGTTTCGCTGCCGATTACACACCTTTTGAACTTCTGTGGGAGTAATATGTATATAACAATAAACGCATCGCACATATGCACTATATGACAGTAATTAGTTTTCTATCGATTTATTTATTTATCACGCACGTGTTCGAATGTAATAGTAAATCATTTCTATGTAATCTTACTTAGGAAGGAACTTGGGAAGGTTTTTAAGCCCGAAATTGACCCTAAGTTTGGCCTTTGGAGTCTTGCTGGGTTGAGTAACAATCTTGGAATTTTTTCCCTTATTGCATCACATGCATGTCCAGAGCCTGGTAGAGGTAGCATCTCTAAATAAATATATATATATATATATATATATATATATATATATATATAACTATATTGGTAACCGGTTTATCGTGCGATGTGATTTCCGATTGTGATATCTAGATAGTTCTTAGGAGCGTTACCTAACCGGCAAAGGAATAAGTTCCTTTAACGTATTGTCCTTGTCCCACAGCAACTTAAGCGACCGAGCTAGATCTCTGCACTCTTTTAGACTTCGGGTTAGCAAAGCTGTCCATCTATACTTAAGCGTGAGCGCACATTGTGCTGCACGCACAATGCATACATTTAAATGCTTATTCAAGGCCGATGTTTTACAGACACATAGGCGTACCGTTGTTAATACATTACTCATAAAACTACACTTTGTGTGTCTTATTAAGTTTCTCATCTCTAATACCGATAAGATTAGATTTCCACACATTTTGAAACTTTAAAATGCATGAGTCATACCTACTTAAATACAGGTTTAGCAAACTATGCAGTGAATTAAGCAGTTCTAAACTAAAATACGCCCCAGGACTGAGTGTTGGAGATAATTCAACAAATATATTAGTTTTCGTGCATCGAATATTATGCAAGCGGAACAGTACGATTCCTTGCTACGTTGACCTCATTTCTCGCTTGACCTTAATATCGCACGAGGTACTCCAAGTCGATCTATAGAATCCCTCCGTTCTAACAAGTTTTTGGAAGGTAATTCATCAGTCGAGCAAAATGCACGTCCGCGTATTATCATATCCCTGTATAAAACAAAAGGAAGAATTTTAATAAAAGAAACGTGTTTTTTTACCTTTATTACAATTATGAAGCTGATTGCGTTATATTCTACCGTTTAAAAGTGAGTGGCATACATTGCATGTGTAGTAGCCTAGTCAAATGAACAATTATTTACAGATGTCAAAATATTTGGAAGAAAAATAGGTAAAAATTTAGATTAGCTTTATTCAGAAATGTGTATTGCTTTTAAAAAAGCATTCTTATCCTAGCATTTTGTTTCTTGTTTACGTGTGCGAACATTACTTTGATTACAGTGGTAATTTAAGGAAAACATAACCTTGTTCTAAGTAGCCAGTAATACACTCATTACCCTTTGGATAATGAATATTACTTATGTAACGTGATTCAATATCTTGACAATTATTTATCTTGCGAACAAAGATGTTGAAGAATCTTATGAGCTTCGACTATCATTCTGCACACAGAATTAGTAATGGATGACAGTGCTGTTGAAACGCAAGTAAAGATTTTGTTTTTTGCAAAAGCAAGGGAAATAATAGGACGAAAAGAATGTTACATTACTGTTCCACGAAGTGTATCGTACACCAATTTAACAGATAAAATAATTCGTCAGTTTAAATTAGAAAGCATACGGGACACTTTAATTCTAGCAGTGAACGAAGAGTTCATTTCTTCGGACAGAATATTGATACTTTCAGAAAAAGACGAAATTGCTGTCATTCCACCGCTAAGTGGAGGTTTGTCTTAATTACCATGCAAATTTGCAATTACATGTAGTTTACATATATATATGCATTTACTAATACTACAGAACATATGCACGTGATATTTATAGGTTAGAATGGGTCCACCAAGGGACATTGTTAAATTACAGCAAGAGGAGTTGAACGTTGGGGAAGTAACCGAATTAGTGACAGCTCCCAATTGCGGAGCTATATCGAATTTTATCGGAATTACTCGTGATAATTTTGATAATAAAAAGGTACCCATCTTTTAAGCTTTGGTTAAAAAACATCAGTGGTCCTGACGTGTCATTAATATATAAATATATATGTTTGCAGGTTTTAAAATTAGAATACGAAGCATACGAACCTATGGCAATAAAAGAAATGAATAATATATGTTCAAAAATACGTTCTCAATGGAATGTTCACCATATCGCAATTTACCATCGCCTCGGGCAAGTGCCAGTATCAAAAGCGAGCGTGATAATCGCTGTTTCTTCTACTCATAGAGGGGAATCATTGAATGCTGTTGAGTACGCTATCAATGCATTAAAAGCTTCGGTTCCTATTTGGAAGAAGGAAATATATGATACACAAGAGGCACAATGGAAAGAAAATCGGGAATGTGCGTGGTCGAATAGTAATTAATATTTCTATACCGGTGTATTATTTTAATTTTAAGTAAAGATAAAAGACAATGTAAAATAATGTAGAATGGTTGAATATTCCAAAGAGATTTGATTATATTGAACGCATAAAATTGTTAATAAATTGTTGATGAAATTTTTTTCAAATTTATAACAATTATTCACCCACTCTAGAATTATTTTCTTTTAGCAAAGCTAAATACTAATTCATTGAATACCTGTTTCGTATAGTTAATGACAGCATTGATTTACAAGAAACAGAAGGTATCATATTATCAAATGAAATAGTAGAAACAGTAGTAGAATATGATGGCGAAGAAAGGGAAGGAAAAGAAGAAGAAGAAGAAGAGATGGATGAATCTAAGGTAGTCATTGACCCGAATCTTGTTCAAATTCGTGCATCGTCAGACGAATTAAACCATAGGATATCATCTTTCATTGAAAGAAAGCGTCAGCAAGTAAACATTGTAAATGTACAAGAATTCTGTTGTCACAGGTTTGTTGCCCAAATTCTCATAAAACAAAATATTAATTTTTATCGCATTTGTCCTGTAATATTATTACATTCTAGAGATCAGAGCGATGACAATGAAGGTTCGTGTGCCAGAGTAGATGCAATCCTTATTAGGCGGAAAGATTCTAAAAGTCACGTTAAAGGTAGAGCAGAGAATTAACGCTTATTGCGATGAATAGATATATTATTATTATACCGGCATTTCTTTAGTGCACAGGGTGCTGAATGCATGGGGGCCACAAATGGTTGATCAATATGCTTTGCGTAAAGCTACTATGTCAGGAGTATCACAAACAAACAATTATTCCTCGGTGTTAGACGATAGAATATCTACCACTGAGAGAATTCTTGGAATAAATCGTCCTGTTCCTAAAGATGTGTATGAAAGGCTTAAAAAGATTGAAGATCGAATTTTATATTTAGAGGGAATATGTCCTGAATACAACGATTTTTGGGTAAAATTTTATTCGAAGAATTTAACACCATACAAGTGCAATATTTCTGATTTTTTAATTCAATTGTTTACAGAAAACAGAGGACATCAATAATCTTAAAGGAACATTTAAACCAGTTAGGAAAAGGGTAAGTAATATAAATTTACGTGAGTTCATTAATGACTAGCGTTTACCACGAAAATCATATTTTAGACATATTCTATGGCAGAACTTGATTCAAAGTTGCATGAGTTAGAGGATAAGTATGCGAAAAGAATGAAATAGTTCTTTACGGAAATTGTATAAGACTGAGCGTGTATTTAAAATACAACAAATAAATTACCACTTTTTATATGCGCGGTATTTATCATTATTTTAATACTAATTAGAAGAAAACTGATTAAAATTAATTAATCAGCACATGTTAACGTTATCGCAGGGGTGTAGCTACGATTAAATTACTGAAAGTCTATTTTAATCGCGTAAAAGTATTGTACAGGCACATCAAATGGTGGGGCTATGCTTTTCTTAGCAAAGCCAAAACTTTTGTTCGGTTATGTACTCGCACGTTAGTTCGTGTTTCGGTTAATAGAGGCAGTCTTCGTCGTGCTGCCATACGGTATGGCTGCGGTTTGTCGAAGTTTTCTCTTTATTCCGATATAATTTGAAGTGAATCATTGATAGTAATGTGTTATTCGTCTGAAAGTTCAACAAAAAGTAGCCGTCCTATCGAATGCTGGTGAGTACTGTATTAAAATTCATTTAATTATTTGTATCATGTTCCGTTTGCCGAACACGCGGCCAGCACGTCGTCTGCCAGGGTGACAAGCATCACCCCTTTACCTCCCGTCAGCTGTGTTGGTGGACCGTACAATTTTATTGGTTTTATGGTTTTTGTTTTCACTTCTTTTCCCTTGTTTCTCACATAACACTCCGCCCGTACTTTTAAAATTCTGCGCTGTCAAATCAATCGGTGACATTGGACGAAACGAAACCTAATTACGATAAAGGATATGTGTTTCTTAGTTTTGAACGAATTTTTGACTTCAGGCCATCTTGGAGATTCTCACCCTGTAGAAAAATTTCTCGTCTATCTATTCCCGAATAATACCTGTCCAAAATTTCTAACAACGACATCCGTTTCCTTTGCTTTCCTCGCAACTGAAAGCATCGTTTATTTTTACTCCTTCTATTTTCGTCACATGGCACATGGCTTTCTTCTGATAGTATTCACAAATGTTTAAAGAAATAATGACAATGTTCCCGGCAATAACTTCGAACGGACTGTGGCGATTTCCTCCTTTTCCAAAACAAATTGAAATCTACATCCCTTGATTTTTGAAAGAAAAGTATTTCGTTGTTTAAATAAAATCCTGTTACGCACATGTTAAACAAAATTTAAAGCCACAAAAAAAGTGGAAAAAAGCGTGCTCAGCCTTCTCAAAAGTATTAGAAGAAGAACAAAATACAGGGGTCAACTGATCTTACGAAAGAAAAAAAAAAGAACTCCCTCAAGTTAGAATGACGTGTCGAGCCAAATTAAGAGGTACACACGAGTTTGCTAAAAACTGTAGCGCGCGTGCCGTTCCTCTATTGCGGTTCGCTAATAATGATTATTATGGTAGCGAGATTTCTATCTGGACTTGCTAGCGTGCAATGGTTAAAAGAGAAAATCCTGCCTAGAGCGTTACCGGAACAGAGAGAATGCAATTCGAAAACGCGAAACCTTAACGAGGTATATAACAGCTGATGTTTTACCATCCTTTCGCCTCTGCAAACGACCCGGCTAATTGAACGTGTTTCGCGAGGGTTCGTCGGAAAGAAGCCCTTCTGCGGGTGCACAGTTACGTTGCAAGCGATTAAAACGACAAACGTGTCGAACTGTTCGGATGCCCGACAGTGAATTCTTAGCTACGTGTACGCCACTCGAAGACCGGCTAATCTGTTCGTGTATAGTTGAGCAAGTCTCAACTGAAGCAAAGCATTCACGAAACAATCGTCCACCCAATTAGATTTTGTTTCTGTATGCCCAGATGATCATAATCGAGGAACGAAAATCGTGTCGCTATTCGTGCGCAAACGTTATCATCAAACTCATTTTTCCTTGAATTCGTGAATAAGTTAAATCATTCAGAGGCTCAAAGGAGTGTTCGTATGTGATTACAAGCTTCCCAGCGATTCATCCTCGCAGACGAGAGTCTCTGAAATATTCCTGCGCTTTTTGGCGCACTGCTGCAGCAATTCTGTGTACCGAGACTACGGCGTGACAAAAGTAGGTGCCGCGAGGCGGTATGTACATAGCTCGTTTACCTTTATCTTAAATTCGCAAGGAACCAACCTCTTTCTCTGTCTGAAAATCGCTAAGTATATTGGCCTTTCCGTGCACTCGAAAATTTTACAATGTACATTACATGCAAAGCACTTTCTACACCGTGCATATGCATATGCAGTGTCTCGGATTTAACGACGCTGACGTGCGCGCAATTTTCTGGAAGGAAAATTCTTCGCTGAAACAGGGCAGCGTAGTTTATTACCTGAATTTCTACGCGTACTGTATGTACTGCAGGTTTTCGTTTGCATAGTGGGCACTTGTTGTATAGGCTAATAAGGAGCTTCGGACATGATTTCTCTTAATCACGACACGCGAGAATGTAGAAGTGGCGTAACGCGTTCCACCTAGCTGATGTAAACAGAATTTTAATAGCGTTATTGGGATAGAATAGGGGATATATATTGAGCAGATCGAGGCAATAGAAATTTCTTCGTGCCCCCGTAATTTCACTCTACACAACACCTGTACAGGTGACACATTTATTTTTCCTTTCGACGACTCTAAGCCGATTTACTTTTTCCCTCGTTCACGAAGCTCAATTCGTTTCAACGTCTTAATTGAATATCTTTCAACGCGGACGGGGAGAGGTTAATTACTTTCGATGGTAGTTATCGTTTAAACGTCGAAGTATGTACGCGATAGTCATTTGCCAATATTAATTCTTGACAGCTTAATGCACTCGTTTTCTGCATTCAGGGGTAGATGAATTTTTTCTGGTGGAAGAAATTGGATTACGTATATGTATTTGCTTTTGTAATTTAAAGTGGTAAAATATTTGGTACAGTCTACAGATCAAATCGGCGCTGATATGAAATGATTATTCTCCTTTTACTTTCGTTTGTACACCTGGAATAATTTATCCAAGATGATTATCTATGGTATAGATATTATTCATAGAACAGCGTTTGATTCGCGGAAACATATATAAAAATATACATATGGGTGTATAATCTCCAAGATTCATCTTATCACGCGAAATGATAATATATGCGAGGCTTTAGCATTCGCTTTATCTATTTGTTATTCAAAGCGACCTTGTGGGTTGTTGAACTCGAAGAAACTATCACAATTTGCAATAAAAAAAAAAGCAAACACATAAAACATTCTCCATAAAAAAGACAGACAGTTATATCACCATAATATTTTCCTTCGATTCAAGCAATTGGTTGAAAATAAATAAACATACTTACAGTACATTCATGAACTCTGAACTCTAGTTAAAACGCTTGATCAAAGGATTGATATACAATAAAAAGGTTGAAGGTGGAATTGTATAGTTAAACAACCAATTTGTAAACGAGTAAAGATCCTCGACAACAATAATGTACTCGCTAAATCGCGATTCATAGATGAAAATGATCGAACGAGCAAAACGGTAAAGGGGCACAGTTAACAGTTAATTGTCCATCGTGAGCTGTATCGTTCGTTGACGACCCTTTATAGGTGATAGAAAGAATCGGGTACCGTTTCTTATTTCCGGGCCAGTCGATGGCCGAATAAAGAGGAAACAGTCTTCAACGGCCGTTTACACGGTCCCCCGTTTGCAGAACACTTTGTTATTCGACGAAGGAGCTATCGGAAATACCTGTTGGCGGTGTCGTGAATGAGTGGGAGGATTATGTCTACATTGTGCGGCTTGCCGTGATCGTTGCGGGCGCGATCAGGATGCACTGCATTTGCATAGATAACTTGTAAGCTCGAAAGCGGCCGCTCGTTCCTTCACGATCGTGATTCGTCTATTTGCCGTGTGATCGATAGCACGGTGTTCGAGTTGCTCGTGAAAGGGGACGCTCAAACGAATTAAGGTACTTCCAAGCACTTTTTTTTTATTTGCTTTCCACGCTACGATGTATAGTTATGGTAATTGTTTTCCGGAAGGTAACGAGCGAGTGATACTGTATTCCCATTCTAAGTGAAAGTACGTAGAATATTATGTACGGGTAAAGTGATCTGAGCAGGAGTTTGTTTAAATATCGAACGAGACCTGAAAGTCTCCTCGTTTTTCTTTATATACGGTAAGGTAAAGTAACTGTCTAACGAAACCAAGAGTAACACGATTAATTGCCGTCGGTTGTCGATTAATTACCCAATTGCTTTGATAAAAAATTTCAAAGCCCCCGATTACGTCTATTTATATGTGGGCATAGGAAATCGATGATTCATGTGATAGCTGTTCGAAATTACGACAGTATCTCGGGCGATTGGATTGAAAGTCTTTATACCGAGTCGTGCCTTCGAATCGTGAACGCCAGGATCTTTTTCACACAAGCAATCCGGCCGGAAATGATTGCCAATCCGAACCACGCGAATCGTGGCTCGTGTCGGACCCGGTTAAACGCTTTTAGACAATCCGGTCCCTATTATTTCGTGTAACGAATACGCCGATTCAGTAGCGCAACCGTTCGGTAACACGATTAATCTTTCTTACCGGCAAGCACCTGTATCCTGGCCGACGACTCACAACCTAATCTATCTATCCTCCGGTAGTCATTTTGGATGCAATTACATCCATTCGACGAAGATTCCGTTTCAAAGAATTATCGCCTGACGTTCGTCGTCCCTGCGATACAATGCCATTGTCTTACGCAATTCGAAGGATCCCATGTTCGTCCGCGTATCGCCTGTATCGACAAGTGTTTCATTTCGCACCGATTCGAAGAAGCAGCGACCGTCGAATTTCAAACTGGGACTACAAATTTTCAGTTCCATTTTATCGTTCTATGAGGTTCGCAATGCGATACGCGCACGAAAGGGTTTGCCTAGTCTCATTGAGTTCGATGTATTTACGTACATATAGATTAGTCAGCCTCGTTCAAGAACTTGCGTACTTTGTCCCCCGTTTCTTTGCACTTGCAACAATAACCCGACCAGCCTACCTCTAGCGTTGTCGCGTGATTACGGTTGCAGCACGGCCGCTTCGCACACTTAATTGTGCAGCCAATGCTAATTACTGCGTTCGCACGGTCTTTAGACAGGCGTTATACCAATTTTCCTTCGGGGGCGTACATTTTTGGGTCGTGCCTTTATCGATCCGAAAGTCGAAACGCTCCACGCTTGACCCACACTTCCTTCCTCCTTCATTTACTTCGTCCGAAAAGGTGGCACCGGGATCTTGGTCGATCCGAATTTATTGGAGCGCGAGTTCGTCTGAATGAAAAAGACGGCGGATTAAGGGGGATTTAGAGAAGCGTGAACAGAGACGGGGAATTAAAAGCGTGGCGCACCGTGTGGCAATCGCAGCGACGTTTATAGTGGACAGAATTATGTTGGAAATTTTATAGAGACATATGGGACGACGAAACAAAACAGACAGAGACAGATTTAAATTTCTAATTGTGTCACGCATACTCGCAAAATTGAGCGCAGGCAGGAGTGAGAAATATATGCCGACGAATACAATAGGAAAGGTAGTCGCCGTGAAATTGTTCGCATGGCGAAAAATATGTATCCTTTACTGCTGCACGCTCGATTTTCCGTGTAGCTGTACGTTAGAGCGACGATCTCGGATAGAAATTTGTACACCCTTCCCCGGTTCTCCGTTCCCGTCTCGGCTCGAAATGGGATTATGTAAAGCTGTTTCTCATAACTGACCGCAATTTGCTAACGATTTCCACGCGTGTGCGGTTGCGTGGAAGGGCGCGTGGATGGCAGAGAAAAGGCAAGGAAAGTTCTACGGGTTTCACAGACGAACCGCTTCCTGATTATCGCACTTCTGTGCGCGGACAATACAGCATGGCAGTCAAGTGTTGCCGTGTGCACACCGGAAATCGAAAGCCAGTCCAATCGATACGTCTCTCGTCTCTCTGTGCTTCGAACTTCGAGCAGGATGGAAACACCGCGGGCTGAAACTGCTTGCCAGCCAATCGTTACATTCTACATCGTAATCGAACGTAATTTGCCGATGGAGTTGCTCGAGTATCGTAGAATGTCGAATCGAAAACTTTAAAGGAGCTCGCGTGATTGTCCCGTATGCCGAGAGTGATAACACGATATCGAAGAAGAATCGTGCGGCGGAAGAATTTCATTTCAGAATTGTATTCCATATTTCGTATTGACCAATTTGGTTCAATCGGTTTTTCGTTTCTGAAAATCCTCCGGGTAGTTCGTGAACAGATTTATGCTCGTTGCGGTATAGGATGGTGCTATTCTTAGTCGGGTTCGAAGTGTTTCATGGCTCGTCTCGTGAAAATGCACCGGAACATCCGCAAATTATCTGTAAAATATGATTGTGGATCGGGCGTGTACACGTATCCTCGTCCGATAAACCGTGGCTATCTGCGGGCAAACGACGGCGCTAGCAGGGTCTATGCAAATGATTATAGAACAGGAAACACATCGGGTCGACGAACGAAGATCGCCGACATTTTACCGGAACTTGTTAACGTTTACGTAATGAAAATCGATCGACGTGGTGTTCACCGAAGATGGTCGCGTGTTTTGCGAGTTTTGCCAAACTTTGATTTTAATTGCACGCCTGAAACGGAAACTAACACCGCCGCTTAATTGGACTCCTCGCATGGCCAACGGATTCGCTTAATTGAATCGATCGGGCGCAGAGTGCGCCTGGAAGGATGCAACCGCTGCTATTTCCAAAGCACACACAGTGGGCCGTAAAAGTGTTCCTGCGGTGCATTAGTTTCACTTGCAACCTCATTATTTTAGGTGTCGAGACAATTATCCCTAAAACAATATGCGTGGATTTGAAGGATATCTGTTACTGTTTGAAATAACGCGTATTCTTTTAAGAATAATTGTCTCGACGTTTTGGTGACACTAAAACAACGGTGTTGCAAGTGAAACTAACGCACCGTAGGAATACTTTTTTGGCCTACTGTATGCACACTGTATGCATATTTTCAGTCGTTGCCAGTACCTCCGTCTGATTTCCTGTGCAAAAAGTCACCCATCGGCCCACATAGACGAAATTGTTTCTAGATCCTCGGATCCTACCCATTGGAGGAAGGGTACGCGTATATACATATATATTTGTACAATACAACAGGAAGTACACGTATTCTCGAATCAATCTCACAACGTTACACAGAAATAGTCGCGCACCTTCGTTGCTGGGTCAGTTTCTTGTCAATTTTCACCCCATCTAGCCGTTATACGGCGCACTCTTCTCCGTTTGGGAGTCGCTCCCTCTTACTTAGATGCAGGGCTTATTGATCCATCGATTCGCGTCGATCAGCAGGATGTCGTTGTGCAGGTAGCTGATCAGGGCCGTGCAAACGCGACCGGCCTGTTTCGTGACGAAGTAGTACAAGGGCGCCCAACTTTTTGCGCCGATGTACATCGAGCAGATTGTTTCGCGATCGGTCTCGCTGATTTGCCTGGCGTTCTTGATGAACGTGCAGAACTGCGACTTCGTCGCTGGGGCGTAGATGGTCCTGAGCCTGGTGCCCATGCCGCCTAGCAGTCGATAGAACTTTCGGCCGCGAAATCTGCTGCCCAGTATATTGATCGTGTGCAAATTGCAGCACCTCTCCAGTATGCGGATCAGGTAGCCTGGACGCAGGTACAATTTCGACGTGGAACCTGCGGGAGAAATTTCGCTGCCCTGTGGTGAAATTATCGAATTTTTCCTGGGAGGGGGAAGAAAAGGGTTCACTCGTCACAGCGTATGGAGATGTATGCAAACGACCTGGTTGTTTTTGCTCGCGTTACTTTGTTAGTCATGGAAATCGGATGCAAATAGAGTGGCGATATCCCATGCGTATGTACGCTGTTGCATGGAAATGTGTGTGTTTTGTGGTGTCGGCTAGAAACGTGACGGATATATTGGCCAGCAGAGTGTCGAGCAGTGAGCGACACGAAAAAACGTGCGGTGCATTCTGCACCTACTTCCTGCGCGTGGATGATTCGTGTCGACCTGGCGGCAGCGATTACTTCTGATCAATTGCATCGGTCGCCCGTTACGGAAACCTAATGCGACCAAACGAAGAATAAAGTAGCAGGAACGAAACGAAAGAATTTATTAGAACGATAATTCCGCGACCATTTTCCCTCCCGCACTGCGGACGAATGCAATGAGGCATGTTTGGAATACTAATTGCGTTAGAGCGACGACGAATGTGGTTGCCAAGCTAAACAGTGCATCCTATCTATCCAGTGAATCATACACGAACGCCCTACGAATCGATACAAATTCTCTACCCTTCGTGGCTGCGCGATACCTTTTGCCGACGGAAGAACGAGAAACGCGTCGGTGGAAAGCATAGCGACCGAACAGAGGCTCGAAAACACGGTTTGCAAAGGGGAACGCGGATAAAGCGAGGGCCCGCTGCGCCATTAGGAGATTCTAACTACAGGCTTGGACTCTTTTCTCGCTTGACACGTGGCCAAAGCGTCCTACCTTTCTCCGTCATTGCATTCGCCGTCTGTATCTATGAATCGCGACGGACTCGGCACGCCCGGCGAGACGGGACAAAACAGAGAGGAAACGGGAACGAGAGGGCTCCGTGGGGAAAATGCAGCGAAAAGATCGGAAGAGGATCAAGCAAGCGGAGTTTTTTGAACCCGTGCCAGAGGTTCTCCGCGTTCGGTTCCTTCGATAGGCAGCCGCGGTAAGGGAAAAGAAATGAACTCGATTAGGACGGTAAAAGGTAAAGGCGTGTCACGGGGAATATAGAACCTGTGCAATTAGAAACGTGCAGCTCCTCCAGCTTTTTGTTCGTCAGGGAGAGCTGTCGCAGGATATCGTCGCAGTCCGACCTGGTGCTTATGGTGAACTTCTTCAACAGTGGCATCTTCTTCAGATTCTCGATAACCTTGGCCGTGTCTTGCTCGTTGCTCGTCACCTTAACGGGCATTAGAAATCATCGGAAAAATGCCCTACCGGTTAACACTTTCTCTCTGGGCTTCTTCCCACCTGGGCCACCGGATTACCTCGTAAGATTGCCATAAAAGCGGGTCGTATGCGAGTCGATTGAAAAGCGAGCACACGTGGCTGACGGCCGACAGGTCCTTGTAGGAGAGATAGGAGAAAATTTCGAAGATGATTTCCACCGGTAGCGCGGCGATTCCTGTGGTCGGGAACGATACCGCGTCGACGGTCTGCGGGTCACGCTTGTTACCGATCCTGGCACATTTCCTAATGGGCTCTGGATTAATTGCAACCTCGTCCATTCTCGTTGCGTTTCCATTTCTGGCATTGATGCACTCGCCCGTTCTCACATTGCCTTTCGATCAGCTGCCGTGTTTGATTCGTCTTCGGGTGCGATGCTCGGATAATCTCTTTCGCGTGCCCCTCGATCTTTTTCTACGGATGGTTACTGTATTAAGGCGTCGTGTAAGGAAACTGGAAATTTTGACGTCTGTCAAATCGGTCCGTCGCTTTTGTTTTATTGACGTCGAACGATATCAGTGTTTATCGAATCGTATTCTCTTCTTCTTTTTTTTACGGCATCCGCGTGCGGAAGAGGGATCGAGAAGATGTCGAGGATCCAATTCGTGAATGATCCACGCGGTGCTGGATCGGGACGATCGAGTATGGCCCACCTTCGTTGCCATGCGTACCACGCCGATCACGAAAATCGTTATAGTGACTCATTCACCAACCATTCGTTTGTCACCTGCTTTTCATTCTGGTTAATAGAAAGGGGTACCGTAACCACGCGATAAATTCAACTTTTTTTTGGTAAGCAGACTCGAGTACACGCGTGCGTGCCTCTAATGGTTACATGTCGTGATTACATAATGCACGAAACGGGCCAAGAAATATTCTGAACAATGATTGTGCAGTTTTTGCAGTCCTGTTACGTTTTATTCGTTGTGCTGTCGAGACGCAAAGATATTTACAGTACTACGGCTGAACTTAAACTCGCGTGAAGCACAGTAGATTGCACGAATTGAGATTTACGTGCGACATCGATCGGTGGAAAAAAGAATTTGGAAAACGTGTAAACGGGGGCGACAAGAGTGTTTTAACGGGTCACCTTCGTTTCCTTTTTCCCACCCCATGGGAACTCCCCGTTTTTCCCAGTAAGATTTGCAACCGGTTCTAAAACGAGTTCAGCGACTCGCGAACTCAAGATCCACCTAAGCCGTAGTGGCGACAGTAAATCGATTTTAAACGTCCGTCTCGTATCATTTTGATAGGCAGTAAGACTTCTGAGCTGGAAGCTGTAGAAGAGGTACAGAGGCGGTAGCTATTCAAAGAAACATCTCGACCGGCGGCATATCGTTAAATAATGAACGAGCGCATTTATAAACCGTTTCAGTTCAGCCAGTTTTATATTCGAAGAAAGATCGATCGAATCGATATTCGTGGACGCACTGTACCGAGCGTCAACGGAATACGTTCGCGTTCGTCCAAAGCGTAATTGTCCGAGCACATAGCGGTCCCTGTTTTTTTAATCATACCGCTCGTCAAATAATCGCGGTGTTAGGTACGCTCGAACCGTCGTTTCGTCTTTAATTTTCTTCCACAGCGCACCTTGATCCGATTACCTACATAAACTTAGCCTGGCAAGAGTCAAGGTGCAGCTACATCGCAGTTATATTTGCTACCCATTAACATTCCAGCATCAGGTGGGGGAGGTAAAGTGCACGGTAATGCGGGGGTGGAAATCGATCTGTCTGTCTATAAGTACGAGACCTACGCGGATGGATAGGACATGTGTGTTCTTTGATTAACGAACAGTTGTTCCATGCGGCAGCAATTGTAATTAGCATTCGTTCGACGGGATATATTTTACTCTGTAAAAATGAAAAAGTTGCATAAAGTTGGATAAGGTTGATAAACTATTCGTGCGACGTGTACATTATATACGTGCATACCCTTGCGACTCTTGTATTTATCATTCTGTCGGCGGCTTATTGAATGTTAGCCGACTCCGACAGTAAAAGTTTGTCCCGTTGGTTTTCGCGCTCGTTGCCGCACGACCATCGACGTTTCTGTCGATGTGCACGATGGACACGTTTGGCGAGCAGCGTGGAACGAAACAATGAGGGGAACAAAAAGCAAGCGAATGCTAACGTACTACTCTCCCGTTAACGGTGAACGCGTTATCATTTTTACGCGGTCAGTAACGAGACTGACGGACGTTATCTGCTATAACACGGTCGAGAAAGTTTTCTATTGAATTTACGCCACTCGGGTGACAGTTTTGCATTACGGATTTACGGAACCGCGATGCGAAAATAAAGGAGACTGCTGGCACGTACACGGGGATGAATGATACACTGATTGGCCGGTTAAAGATGAGGCTCCCATGCATTTAATACTAACATGCAGTTTGGTACAGATAAAACCGCAGTCAGCTTAAATAGCTCTAAAAGATTGGAATGGATTGAAATTGAAATGGACGTTTTTTTTAAGGATATTTTTCTTTTAAATTGCAGATAAATCATGATATCTCAGATGAAGAACAACTCGAATGGAAAACTGGAAGGGAAACGACCCAAGGAACTAATGTCGTCTTCCAGTCTCTCCGGTATGTCACAATTATCGAACAGCAGCGAGGAGACTCTTGAGCCCCTTGTACATAAGCCGCACAAATCGGAAACGCCGGAAAGGTATATTGACTGAAGGTTCAAACATTTGTTCTATCGCCCCAATTGTGTACCCCTTTATTGATTTTAATTGCGTTTTTATTTTTTTAACTTTGGTGGTTGCTATTTTATTTATTTTTTTTCTAAGTCTCTCAATTTCGACGCGTATGTTCAATATAATTGAAGAGATAACTAACATTGAATAGATTAATATTGTTTCAGTAATAAAGACTGGAACTATATTGTTTTCAGATATTTAAAAAATTTTAACTATTGTAACATCTATTGTCCAATTTCTTTTTTACCGACGTCTGATAAGCTTAGTGGCGCTAGTGTGCAGGAACAAAATTTCGGCGGGAAGTTTTAGGTATTTTGTCTGCAATTGTGTATAGTGGTGCATACTATATTTTGCAGCACAACGAAGGATGCTAGTCCGCAACACAATGAGTGGCTTTTAAGTGGACCAAGTGGCAATAAATCTATTTTGCGTTTCAAGTAAGTTCAATATTTGCCTTTATATTGTATGATTTGTATATGCCGCGTAACATTTTCTTTATATGTTGTATAACTTGTCTTCGTTGTTTTCTAGATGCTCGGCGTTAGCAACTCCACCAGAAGAGTCGCCAGCGAAAAAACTGCATATGACTTATAAAATTTTTCAAACAGACACCAAGCTCATCAATCTCTTGTTACAATCGCACGGCTTAACAGAGGTAAGTTCAAACAATTCAAGTGTACTTTTAAACGATTTTTATTACAATTCTGTACGAATGAGTACGAACTTCGCGGATTATATCCGATGATTCGTTACAATACAAATAAATTTCACGTTTTGAATTTTCAAGTACTTATTATTATACAATTTGAAAAATTCTCATACAAGTTAAATTTTAGACAAATACTTCTCTTTTCCTCATGTATTTCACATCGTCACTTATTTACTGGCATTATTTTCTTGACGAAAATTTCTTGACTTAGCAGTTACATTTTACATTATAAGTAATTGTGTATTTCGTATCATATATTTTGATTTACTTGTTAATAGTATTACTGTAAAGTAAGTTACTATAACATGGCATAATGATATATGTTTTTTACTCTTATGTTTAATATGTTATTGTTGAATATTATTGCAGTATTTATAGTTGTAACGAAATATGTAATCGTACAAGGTAATCGATTCTGATTTGCTTAAACGAAGCAAATATATACTTTTTTATAAGACGCTAAGATGACCCATTACTGTTGCTAGTTCTGCTTATATTTATATTATTTAATGTACAATGAATGTTTCTTATTAATATAATTTTTAATACTGACAATTTTACAGTCTATTAAAGTATGAGAAATATAAATTAAACAGCAGCCAATAATGTCATGGACCGAACGTTTCAAGTGCTGCTTTCGTAGTCAGTTTAAAAAATAATCTATTAGTCGATACAGTTACTCCAAAACCAATGTGCTCCCGGACACAGATCTACGTCCAAATTTGCACGAGTTAGCGTTGTTCTTAGCATTCTTACACCTTCACAGTCTAGACCCCAATTCGCCAAGTTTCCAATCTTTCTCAGTCTTTTGCAACTTTTAAACATGTTTAGCACAGTTGTTGCAGATACTTTACTGGCTTCGTATATGTAGAAACATGTTAGGTTTTGTACTAAACTATTTTCACACTTGTCAGACTTTCTTGAATTTCTTTGTTTGGCTGACGCAGACAACCACTTTTCTAAGTGTTCATTTGTGAGATCAAAGCAACTATGAACATGCAGCGCTGTTAGCTCTGGTGCTAGTGAAAGAATTTTTGTAATTGCAACAGCACTCACAGTACGTCCCAATTGAATTTTTTTCAAATATTTCAATGGCGGAGGATCGGCTCCTTCTGTCCAAATTATGTTTGATCCGTCGTTAGTAAATATTCTAAGATTTGAACAGCTGTTAAAGATTTCCTTCAAATCCACTTGAATAGGATTTTCGTTTTGTGTTACTCTAAGATTAAGTTCGCGTAAATTGTGGCCATTCGTGCGAAGATAATCATAAAAGCCATCCAACCATTCTCTTTGTGGCGGTATGCTGTGCACACTCAAAGATGTAATATAAGGAAATAGTCGTAAAGCTTCGGGTGGATGATGAGGCTCTGAAATGTGTAACTTTTCCACCCTTGGACATGCCTGTGCCAAAAGTTCTAAACGAATTGGAGTTGTTCTACAACTCCTTGCTTGAGTTAAACTAAATGGAGCCTTAAATCCAATAAGACCTTTATTCATAATTTCTACCACTCTTCCCATATGACTGTATTCTGCTAAGGACTCCAATCTTGGAACATGTACTAAAGCCAAAAGTACTCCTGCACTGGTCACACCGGTGTTAGCAACATTCAGTACTCTGAGTGTATCACAGAGAAAGTTTCTGCTTTCGTAATATTCCAGCAGCACACCTTGCCTTTCCTTCTTCTCTTTAGAGTTCTTAATTTTCAATTTTGAGAGCAACGTTTTTAAACGTGACCAACTAGTAGGTTCCTGCGTTGCAGCATGAGGCACTTTATCCCGAAGTTCTACTTGCAACAGTAATTGCTTCAATCCTACATCTGTTACTTGCCTCGAACAAGCTACATCCAGATGCACAAGTTTGGGGCAAGCTTTTCCCACAACTTGAAGCACCGCGTCGCTGGCTATGTTGCGTAAAGTTAAACTCAACAGGTTCTTTGTATTTAAAAGCGCGGACCTTAGCAATTTGCAGTCCAGTCTTAACAAAGCAGACCGAGCCAATTCCAATGATTCCAATCCAATTCCTTCTGAAGCGAGCAGTTTTAATAACGACGTCTGGTGGCTGCATCCGTAGTAGCAGCAGAGATTCACCTTTAACTGCTTTATATCGTGCCCAAGAAGTAAGGCCAATAGATATAGCGGAGCTGGTCCAGAAATTAGTGTAGATCCATCAGAGGCAGGTCCGTACAACATTTTAGACGTTTCTTCTATAACTTGAGACCTCAAACGTGCTGGTAAGGCATTTATATAATAAGGTCTGATGGTTTGCTTTGCGTATGCCAACACTTGCGCGGCGGATGATTCTTGTGAAAGCACCTGCAATCTTCGGCACGTCCCGTCGAGTTGTTGACACACGCGTCCCAAACTAAGTCCCTCCAGGGAGTTAGGCTGACGGTGGCCAGGCATCTTCTCTTGTTCATTCACTGTAATATTTGATGCATTAATCAGGATGGAATATAATTATTAATATTATTAATATTAATCACATTTCAGATCGATTAGGATCTTACTAATTAATATTCTATATACAATATTACATACATCGAATAATTGAAAAATTTATTGCAAAAGATTTTCGTGTCACCCATTTCTTTCGAAGTAGTATAGGTGCAAATGTGGGGAATTAAGATGCCGTTAGTTATGGAAAAATATGCAAAGGCGTTACAAAAAGAAAAATATCAAACTTGGATATAATACGAGTTTGAAAAATTTATACGTACGTAATCAACAATTATAATATTAATGTTATATACTTTGAGGTTAACTACGTTTGGAACGCGATATGGTAATAGTTTTTGTGCGACTTTTTTTCCGGTAGCCGACCATGAACATCACAAACATATTATCGGGATAATGTTAATTGAAAGGAACATGCTATGATAACAACTTTCCTCTGTAATTATAAGCAGCAAAGGATCTTCCTATCGCCGCAAACTTTTGTGACAGCTCGCGCCGACGCTTTGACTCCGAATCGTTTTACTATCGCCTTTTAAAATGAACATTTTTGGCCGGCAAAAAGTATCAGTCGTCAAATTTTCTATTGTGTCATATACCTAAACGTTCTGATATACATATATAGAAGAGACTTCTTCACATTTTCATGTATTATCAGAAAAAACAATCGAACAAGTAGCTCCTATTTACTGTTTTTACCCGCATGTATTTGAATGAATTAAATTATTGCAATGATAAGATAGTAGAGTGTTATTCAGAGAAAAGAGCGTATGTTAGCTTCGTACTAGTCATTTCTTACAGAATCAATGCCTTGACCTTTAAGAAGTCGAGAAACGAATTTATATACTTCTCACGTTCGCTTTTTCAGCATTTTAACAAATGTTCCTTTACGCGAGTTCCGAGAACATTTATGTTTTCAATTTATCAAAAAAAGAAATATCGTATACGATATTGGCTGCATACGCGTTAAATTCGATACGAGAATATTTGTATGCACGGTAGAGACGTGCTCGTCTCTGCTTCGTGATCCTATGCGTTCACGATACATCAATCGGAAAAACTGGGAAACGTGCTCAAAACGCGATCCATTCTACCAATGTTGCGCCTTAGTGCAGGCAACCCGGTCTACCGCGGATCACGAACAAATTGATGAACGCTCTTATTACTTTCGAGCTTTCGCCATACGTCATCGACTTTTTCCCTTTCGGTAAGAGGTGGAATGTTAATTCATTACCTAACTTGTCCTACGTAATCTCTTGGTTGCGTAAAAGAGCCGCAATTTACTAAATAGCTCGGATCCATAATTTATAGCGTCCGTCTTATAATCGTTAAAATTATATTAAGTCTCTCAACGACGTTTTTCCTGTGTGGCGTAGGTCTGAATACGATATTATATATTCCATTGACTAACGATTAAATCGATCGACAATTAAATGATTCCCGCGGTGATGATACGTCGCTCGCGGAATGCATTCACGTATATTTTCTATTTTTCTGTCGCAACACGTATTTATTACCCGCGATTTCTATTCGCAACGTAAACAAGCCCGTTGTCCGGGACATGTTGCGAGAGTGACAGAAAGGTGGCATCGATACACGCGATAATTGCGAAAATGTACGCCGGGGAACGGTCCGGGTGCAGTGAAGTTTCGCGCGACCTCCCGTCAATTAAACAAACGCCTTGCACTGTAATGCAATTTCGCGAGCCGCAAGAGATAGATATCTGTGTTTACGCGTAAAAGAAATCGAAGGAAACGTACGTTAATTAATTCTCCAGATGTATAAAATAGGGAGTCAGAGAAGGGCGAGAAAAAATTCATTCATTATTATTCACTTCGAAAGGGTATCAGAGTTAAAGGTGCACGCAATTAATCGAACTTCAACTTGACCTAGACGTAGGCCACACGTACAACACATATCTGACGATGCTGAGAAGAAAGGAACGTCGTTAGACTCGGAGTAAAATAATTGCGCGCAGATCGAGGGGTATGTAAATCATACTAGGTACCGATTAGATAACACCGCAGGCTGAATTATTGAAATTCTATCGTTTCCACCAGTTCGGTATCCATTATTGCGTCGCGCATCGTGCGTGCGTAAAGAAAGATGAGGATAGTACAGAATTTGGAAAGAAATTTCGAATCGGCTGACATGAAACGAGCAAAACTGTATTGACCTGTTGCGCACGTGACACGGTGTCGTCGAAATACGAACAATATATGTATATAAACGCGCCGGGTGCCGTGAGTCGTTCACACGTTCGGTTACATAAAGGCAAACACACCGAATCCGACACACCGTTGCGACACTTTCACTGGACCATTTTTTTTTGTTTTCTTTGATTCTACTTGCTAGCAATCGACGTTACTTTCTAGTAACAGCACTAAAACGCTCGACACTCGTTTCGCACCGTTTCTACGACGCTGAAAATAATTAAGAGATTATCTGGTCTGTGGCAGGTGCTGCGACAACTGGAGTGTCACTAATGTTCTGCGAAACGTATGCATGAACAAAATTCTACGATTCTCTGTTATCTTTCCATAGTTGCTGAATGAGTTGCTTTTCGTGCTCGATATACCGAGTGTATGCTACACACGTGTCGGCGCGTTAAAGATAAATTCAACGTTCCGAACGAAACTTTCAACTCCTACAGCCGGGGGTAATGGGTAAAAAGAATTTTCATTAAACATGCTTCTAGTGGCGTCGAATTTTTAATCGCAATAGAGGCACGCGAAGCGTTTATTTCGAGCGAACGTTTCCCAACCGGTGGCTGTATCGAACCATCTCATATTTTCTATCGCCCGGTCCAATTTAACTCCGAATTCAATGCACGCGTTCATTTCTCGAAACTTCCCGGCTTACACGCGCACAACATCCAACCGATCTCCGTTCGTAATCACTCGAAACAGGGCAAGTAACTCTCCGATCACTCTGCCTGACGCGACGAACTAAAATTACCCCCGGCAGGTACGTGTATACACAGGTGAGGCACGACTAAAAAAAATCCACGAAGAAAACACGAGCAAAAGAGCGTAACGTCTTTCCCGGCAACGGTATCGAACAACGCGCTCCCGGTACTCCTTGCACTTCGCGGTATTATAATTCAAGCGAGCGCCAGAACCCTTCGAAAATTGTTATCGCGAACCAATATCCTTTTCCCGTTTTCTGCGAAACGCGCGACAAAAAGGGAAGCGGCGAAATAGAGTCCGTGATGAGTTAGCGATAGGAGGGGAACGGTGTACGATTACAAAGGTGTATCGAAGCCATCAGGTGCCTACCTTGAAACAAGCAAGTCCCCTACGGGTGTCTCCTGAGCGGCAGCTCGTGCTAGACTGCTGCCGTCACAAAATTGCACGCGTCTGCTGGCAGAGTCAGACTCGGCTCGGCTCGGCTCGCGACCTCGTCGTCCGGCTTTCTGCTTGCCCACCACACGGCGCCACGCTTCTCCGTCCATTCCTGGTCCGAGTGGCTAAGCCACGCTCTCGGTTCACCATCGTTCGAGAGGCCTTAAAATATACTACTTTATTTATTTATCAAAAGCGCCGGCCCGCGATTACGCTGTATCTCGCCACGGAACACGTTGTGCGATGTCATGGAAAACAACGTTCTTTTTTTTTTTTTTGTTGAGAAAAAGCTCGTCACTTTGGTGCCGCGATAGCTTGGTAACTTCGCATTTATAGATATACATATATACGTATGTGCGTATCGTTCGATGTACGTACTATTGGGCTTATTCGTCGACGATTGGAAAGCGCGATAATTGGCAGTCATTCGCCTCTGTCGCACGGGTCGTCCGGTGGGCTTCTCCCGATCGCTTCTCGAAACGTTCACGCGGTATCGAAGATCGAAGGGTCGTTCGGGTGATCCAGATCGATTGTTTATCAATTGGAGCGCACGTGCTACGGTGCGTGCCAGCGCGAACCTTTTGTTGCTCGGTTTCATTCTTTTTGCGGTTCTTTTTGCGTGGGATCATAAATTGTACGGGGTCAGATTAGAATTGAGGGAGATGGAAGATATCGTTTGGGCTGCACCCGATCGAGTCTCGAAAGCTCTTGGAATTTAGTGTTCGCTTCCGGATCGTAGGGTCGCGAGGTGAGATGTCTGACCTGCGTAATGATCATCGCTGTGCCCAGATCGTTCTGACCTGGAAAGCTCAGGTATCATTGAAATATTTCTGGCGCGTCGAAATTCTACGGTATCTCAATGTGTCAGGGCTCTGAAGCACGAGAATTATTCAGCTTATTTCGGGATTTGGTAGCGAGATCTCATGGCCCTCCCAAGTATGCGCTCTATTTTTGTCCGTTTATAATCCAAAGGGACCGCGTTGCCGCACGTTTCAGACACCTTGGTACATATTCGCTGAAACTTTCGCACTCGACTGCAGTTGCAAAGGGTTGCTAAGGAGGAAGTATCAGTGTCTCTCGTGCGACCTTTCAACGGAACGAACTTGCATACGATTTTCAAAATTGAAAGGCGAGAGATAGAGAGAAAGGAGCACCGCTCTGTCTGGTCGAACTGTCAAGCTCGTAGCTCGTAAACCTTCGCAGGACGAGCAATATCGGTGGCTTCCTTTAATTTGACTTAATAGAATCCTCCAATAGATACCTTCATCGCCATTTATTACCACGCTCATAAATCAGTTCCAATATCAACCGCTTATCTCGAACAGCGTGCAACCTGTTTTCCTTTTTCCGAAAATTAATCGTCCGAGCGTTCTCTGTCGCGCGGCCAAGTTAATTTTCCCGGCCGGTTCGTCGTTTTCTGATCTTTCCGCGACGCTAACTCGCGGCTCGAGCTGATGGACGGCGAGAAACCGGAGTAGATACACGTATTATAGTTTTACGGTGTCGCGTTCGTGGTTCTCGCGCAATTACAGAAGCTGATCGATAGCAAGTGAAAGCAAACTGTACGCCGCCGGGCGGGGTAGAGAAAAGGGAAGAAGAGGAGACCGGATGAAAGACGACGGCGTCGGTAGAAGCGCCTCTCCGCTGCTTCGTTCTAATTAACGTCCCCTTAAACGCCTGGCGCGGCACTTTAACGCGCTCGTCGCCGCGTCTTACGCGTTTCCGCATGATGGTCTCGCTGAATTTTTCCCCGCGTCCAATTACGTTTCGCGTCGTTATTGGAACGGATGCATTTTTTCCCTCTCGTGCACTCGATTACGACACTCGTCGACGGGAGATCCCGCGACGTAGATCGCGGCCTGTCCATTACAGATTCTCCCAGCGATAGGATGACAAAAAAGACGGAGCGAACTCAGAGGAGAAGAATGTTCCCTTGCCGCCGGAGAATCCGCGTTAACGATCAACCCGATACGATACGTCGACCAATGCCGTACGATTAAGTCTAGGATACTCCAATTCGTTAATAAGCTACGCGCACGAACCGTGTACGCACGTACACGGTCGTGTCTGATTACTTTATCGCGACGTCGAACTAATTCATCGTTTCGCAATTTCGCGTCCACTCGTCGGGCAGCGTCGACGTCGATTTGGCGGATTCTAAAATCGTCCGGGCCTGCCGGATCGGTGCCTGGAAGCAAGATCACCTCGAAGACCGGTGAGCCCGTCGGGGAAAAGTCGAAAGGACGCGATAAAATGAAAGGGAAAGAGAGAATGTGAGACAGAATTCGCGTAAAACGGTCGGTATAACTCTCGCGGCTTCGTGTATTTCATCGGCGGGTATATTCGCCCGGCGATTACGGATAGCGGAGAACAGGTGAGGACACGGGCAGATCTGGTGGGACAAGGTTTGAGGGTCACGCGCCGCCTTGGAAGGTCCGTGACTGAAAAGTTAACCGGTCCTGAGCGCTCGCCGTCTCGCAGTGACTCGTAGTAAAACGTGTACGATATGTACCACGACCCTGACCACCTCAGATTTCCTTCTGAATTTCCGCATTGCTCTACTCCTAACAAAAGGAGCAACAGTTCCTTCCGATCGATCCTCGACACCGTTCGAGCGTTATTGAGATCGACAGGCATCGACGGCGGAGATAGGGGGACCTTCGAATCGAAACGTGTGGCCAGTCCTTGAGCAGTACCATTTGCGACGAACGTCTATAATTCGCTCCTTGCTGGCCATTTCCTTCACCAAAGACAGCACACGTTCCTCTCGGACAATGAAGCTTCGCTTCGACGGAGCACACTTTTGTAATCAAATTTGCCTGCCTTCGGTCGAGAGTTGTTCGGATGGTTCGCCAACACGGCCCGTTTAAGTCAAGTTCATGGAAGCATTTTGGGTATTGCGTTCTTTTTTTTCGTGACGAATGAAAAGGTGGCAGGGAGAGGGAGGGAGAGAGAGAGAGAGAGAATATCGTGAAAGGAGAGGATTCACCGCGAGACGTTTCGTATGCGAAGTGTTTGATCGTTTAACGATCCTGTTTCCTCGGCTGAGCATGCGTTAGTGACGCAAAAGCAAATCCATTATACCTGCGATGGAACGAAGAGTTTGCATCGATAAATGGAAAGTCAATGGGCCTGGCTGCCATACCGTGACCATTATCACGTAGTCTATGTGGAAGTTACCTCGCGACTGACCCTTCCTTGGTATTTTTCCTCCTGTACTTTGTAACGCCTGCTCTTGCCCAATTCTACGCTCTGCTCTCAGGCCTCTATGTACATTCGTAAAGAGGGTACATATGTACTCGCCTCGTGTACTCCCTTATCTGTCATATTGGTTCCCGTATGTACGCAAATTCGTAATCTTTCTAACGTAAAAGTCTAATTAAACATGAATCAACTCCTTCACGCGTTTCCGGCACTTTCCGTTTTGGTGACGGCCGATGAAAGGTGGAAGGACGACCGACGTCGTAAAGGCGACGATTGCGAAAATCTTTATTAGAGCCCGGTCTCATCGTCGAACGTATCGGATAGGATGGTATCGAATTACGATGAGATTGATCTTCGTTAGAGTCAATTGGTGTGATCTACATTCGTGTTAGATCACGTGAACGAACGATCATCGTGCTCTTTATTCCACATGGGTCACCGTGTGTGCGACAAATACGCGTGGCGCCTCGACGCAGCGATCTTCCCATCTGAATATCGGTGAAACTTTTTAGCGAACACCGAGCGTTCTCCCCGTGAACGTCCGTCAATTAGTCTGCACTTATTTTTTGGGACACCCCGTATGCGTCTACCTGTCCGAGTTACAAAAGGAACACTCAACCTATTAACCGCCATTGCCAAGTCTTAATGGTAATGCAGAATGCTAACGCAGAGATTCGATTCGTTCGCAAAAAACATTGCCGTAGAAAGTCTAGGCTCCGCTCCAATTCGGACACGTTTTCGTGTTGACACCTGCCCGCTTAATTTACCTACCTGGACGCATGAGACGCGAACGTTTTCAGCAACGACCAGGAAGTGCGTACTCGTCGTTGGAATAAAAGGAACGGGTATCGTTAAGAATCATCCAAAGTCGATGGACTCGTTATTAGTAAGACGATCGCGTTTTACGAGCACCCATTGCTTTGGTCATACGGTTTCGTACACGTACACACTCTTGTAACTCATTCGGGCATTTTAAGCGTGCAAATTTTACGGCCGTTCAAAATGAACGTTGCCAGCGTTAGAAGCGCCCGGAGCTTTTTCACGTTCGTCAAACTCGAATTGAGAATCGGAAATTCGCGTTCCAGATGAAATAATCTGTACGGGTTCGGTGTCGCGTTTCGCTTGCGGCCGCGTCGTTTTTATGTTTAATGTCGGTTTCAGTCGCAATGAATTATTCGCGGAGGGCGTACGAAAAGTTACAAGCAACGAATCATTGCTTAAAATAAAAGACCCTGTGCCCCGGTTACTCGATTATTTAACATTCCTTGAAGACGGCTATCTGTATTTTCTCGTATTTTTCCTTTGCTCTTTAATTTCCTCCCCTCGATTACGATTAAGTTCACCGCCGGTGCTAGTCATCTCTTGTTCGGTTGATTAGGTTCGATCCTAATTAGAGTCGACTCATTAAGCTCGTCCAGTAGGCTTCCTTGAAATCTCGTTACACTAAACACCGTGGTAAAAAGTCGCGATCACGCGCTCACAAAAGGACCGCGGAAATGATAACTCGCTTGCAGATACGACGATATTAAAGACCAAGATGATTAAAGGGATTATTTCTTGCAACGAGATCTTGATATTAATTCATTAAAATGCCATGCATGTCTAATATATCTCCCGTGCATTTCTGCGGCGCAAAGTTCCTTCTTTTTCTCATCATCCTTCCGGTTCTTACTCCGATTTCATGATGAAATTACCTGAAATGACGGCGCCAAGTCTAATTGCTAATTTTGCCCCACCTTTTCTAATAAACACGACGTTTATCTTTGATACGTCGGCCGCTATTAATAGTTCGACGAGCTAATTACGCTCATCTCGGGTGGATGAAAAATAAGCCGCGTAAAAGTATTGCAGCAATAAAATATCACAATACTAGAAGACCTAGGACTCTTGAACCCTACCGTAGTCGTGACTCTCTTATCACACCGTCGCGCTCACCTGGACGATTACCAGTCCACCTGCGTACATACACATTTTGTTCCTACGAAAAGTGACCGCAAGGTCGACGATGGCGATACATGCAAATGGCAATGCAACTCGAATATTAATAGCTGTTGTTGGAGCACAATGAAGACACTTCCCTGTTTCGTTAAATTCGTCCCGAGTGCTGTTTACGATCTGTCCATGCCAAGCTGATACATTCATTTCGAGCCCGGATTGAAACGTTTATTGGTGTACCTTTCAGGTGCCCATGAACGAGACTGACTTCAACATCCTATGGATGGGAAATCATCCGAAACCGGACATTCTACGGAATTTAATGCCGCACCAGAAAGTGAACCATTTTCCAAGGTATATACAATACATACGCGTATCGAGTCGCTCGACGCGCGTCGAGGCTAAATAAACGCGTTGTTCGGCGAAAATTTGCGAATTCTTTGCCAGCTCGTGGAATAAATCAAACATTGGCCGAACGAAAAACGAATCCGTGTACATATCTCGCGTGCACATACAGTTTTAGTAGAATTTCACGCGATTAATTACGAGTTAATGGTAAAAATATTAAAATTACGAATGATGGTAAAAAAAATTGGGTATGGTTACTGTTGATCGTTTGATCGTAGATCGTACGAGATCACACGGAAGGATCGACTGTACAAAAATATCGAGGCGATGCAGCGCAGCAAGGGACTTCGTAATCTGGATTTCATACCGCAAACGTTTCTGCTGCCCAGCGAGTCGAGAGAATTGCTCACGGCGCATTTCAGGTATCGCGGGCCCTGGATTGTCAAACCTAAAGCCAGTTCCCGTGGACGTGGCATTTATATTGTTAACAGTGTGAGCATAACAATTTATAGGTATGAGTTTAGAATTCGTGAGCCGCACCGCATGCTTTTCTTTTTACACACCATCGACAAAATGCGGTCGCAATCGATCCTATTCAATATCTTCGAGGGCATTTTAATTCAATGAAATTTATATTGCGAACATTCCGGAATGCCCCCCTCTTCTTTTTTTTTCTTTTTTTTTTCAATGGGAGATTATCGATCGAGAATCAACAGCAGCACAGCATTTCTTTCCTCTTTCGTAAACTTTAATATACCTGTGTCGAATCTGCTAGGTAATAATAATATCGAACAATGACCGCTCTGCGCTTGCAGCCGGAAAAAATTCTTACCGACGAGTCTGTGATCGTTGCACAATATATAAACAATCCTCTTCTGGTCGATGGGCACAAATGCGATTTACGATTGTACGTTGCCGTGACCAATTACGATCCGCTGTTGATATACCTGTACGAGGAGGGTTTAGTGAGATTCGCTACAGTGAAGTACGACGGTGGTAATCAGTATATCTGGAACCCTTGCATGCATCTGTGCAATTATAGCATTAACAAATTCCACGTGGATTACGTGAAGTAAGCAGAATCTTTTTTTATATCCGCGTTTTACGTATTTGGTTTGGAGGTGGACTGCTCTATTATCTTAAATTACCTTGCAGGAGCGAAGATCCGGACGCTGAGGATGTAGGTCATAAATGGACCTTGTCGGCGTTGCTCAGACATCTACGCTCGATGGGACAGGACACAGAATTGCTCATGCAACGTATAGAAGATATTATAATAAAGTCGATTCTAGCGACCGCTTCTGGAATCGTTAGTGGTATCAAGCAATTCGTGAAGCATCCTGAAGCATGTTTCGGTAAGTTTTCCCTTTTGATCTTACGTGCAACTACTACTTAGGTAAAATAATACGATTCTAAAGACCAAATTGTGTATGAAATTTCAGAATTATTCGGGTTCGATATTTTAATCGACGACACGTTGAAGCCGTGGTTGTTGGAAGTCAACTTAACTCCATCCTTGGGCTGCGACTCGCCTTTAGATGTTAGATTAAAGTCGGCGTTAATGGCCGATTTGCTTACTCTGGTTGGAATACCCGCGGTCGATCCGATGTCACGGCCTCAAACTACACACCTGAATCGATCCACAGTAACTTCCACCAAAAGAATTGTTAACGTACGCTCTATCCAGATCTCTTTTTTATTGAACGAATGCGGAGTGATGATCGCATAAAGTTCAGCTTTTGGTGTGTTTTATTCCAGTGCCGGAGAGTACATTCTGCCGAAACGTTGTCGCAGAGAAAGAAGAACGCTACTAAAAGTAGTATGAATAAAACTGGGTTGACGCCAGAACAGCAACGAATAGTATCGTCGGCGAAAGCACAATTCGAACGTCGAGGTGGATTCGTGCGTATATTTCCAAGCCCGAAATCATGGGAAATGTACTCGCAATACTTGGGTAAACTTTTCTAAACGGTCAACGTGCAGCCGTCGATCGATATCTTTTATCACTGAAAGTTGTTACGCAATTGTGTATTCGTAGATCCAGCAACGGGAATACCAATAGTCTCGGATCCACTTGGACCAGGCAGAGTACCGCATCAAATTAATACGAATCATAATTTAATGTTACACGAGCAATTGTTTCCCGCTGCCAGCCGTGCCACGGATTTTATCATTCCCGAAGTTACGCTGGACAGATTGTCCAGGTACGTTTGTGAAAATAATAATGAATAATACGATAGTCGCGCCTAAACAGCGTTATACAATTGGCATTACTCATTGCAGATATGAAAGATACGAGAGAGCCTTGGTAAAAGGGCACAAACAGAGCTTGGATCGCGGCGGCAGTAAGGAAAACATGGATACAGATAAGCATAAATATAAGAGCCAAGTGGTGCAATCTATGCACGATGGGAATAAACTGAGGTATGTTACGCGATTATTAAACAATATTAGACTCTCCGCGTGAATATTGCCGAGTTTGAAATGTATTATATAATTAAGGGAATATTTTCAGTCCTGGAGAAGCTAGAAAGGCCTTCGGTTTATATTTAGGACACATATTGCGTAAGATATCACAGCCTAATGCGGATCCGGCATGCTGCGATCTTGTGATGAAATTTCTTCAACAGTCGTCTAGTAATTTAAGGACGCCGTTCTTTTTTACGGTAAGTTGTACAGATATGATATGCGTATATTTTTGAAGGCTTTAATTCATTCATTTCTACGCACAGATACCAAGCAGTAAGTTAAGCGACAAAGATCGTGCCGCTATTACAGCTAAACAGCTCTCTGATTTCTTGCACTTGTACAATCGAGAAACCGATCTATACGCGGATACGGTAGATCGTCCGCGTACTGTTCCAAATCGACTTTTCCAAAAATTTTTAGTCGCGGCAAGGTAAGCCTGTATTTATTTCTTATTAGTTTTACTCGTCACCTATCGCTACGTATAATTGTTTTCTAATGTACAATTCTGTAATTCAAAATAGCGAGCAGGATCTAGACGATATATTAATTCTACAAACAAGGCTGTACAAATGCGCGCATAGTTTCTTGGGTAGAAGTGGTTTCGCAGGAAGTCTACCCGGCCCTAATTTATTGGGCTCGTTGCCGCACATTACGTCTCGTGTATATTCTAATGCAGCAACCAGCGAACAATGCAAATGTAATCAATCGTCAATCACCAGGCCTACAAAAGCCGCTCGTACTTAGCTGTAAGAACGCGTGACGATTCGTTCTAGATACATTTTGTTCGTTAAAAGTACTCTACGTACGGCCGCTCTAGGACTTCCCAGTACAGTGGACAATCATCCACGTATATATAATCTTAATGTTTCCCATATAAATACAGCACAGAAAACCGTCACAAAACTACTATTTTGGGTACGCTTTACAAGCGCTTTAATATCTGCTTATATTTATTATAAGGTAGAAAAAAGAAAGAGCAGAGTTCGTAATACGATACTTCCAACGAATAATATGTCGAGCCTTTTCTTAAAGAACTTTTCTCTGTCTCCTCCAGCCGAGTTCACGTTCTAACAATACGGTTCTTATCTTAAAACTAGTCGCCAGCGTAAAAGATTCGTCGATGCTGGATAGAAAAGAATCCTGATATGAAAATTCACAGGTTTAGATTTTGCGAGTTTTATCGTATAATACAGACGGCCAATTAAAATTACACCGTATTAAAGTAAACCAGGAATCTTGGAGAATGAATGATTTAGCTAATACACTTTAACGAAGATACGTTATCGGCCTATTTAGCCAGGCGATTAATGTTCACCTCTTGAGATGAAATCACATCAAGTCTATATGGAAAACGTTCTACAATTCATATGAAAGGTGCAGGTCAGATTGGTTCGTCGATTAATTTCATCTACTTAAAATATAGGTCTCGTTACCATAAACTTAGAGGATACTTTAGTAATTAATTTTACTTTTTAATTGTTCTGTGAATCATGTTCCTACTTAAGTTACACCTTTGTTCAATTACAACAAGCATCTTTTACTATTTGAACTTATGATGAATGCCTGCCCACGTCTAGTCAATTCAAAGGCAGACACATAATTAGCACAGTTTTTGCGACTGTTTCGTTGTTCGTTGTAATTTTATCCGATGAACATTTCGTCTGAGAATTTAAATTCGTCCATGAACGATTTAGGGGTAGTCGTAAGATATAGTATTTAAAAGATTTACATACAAAACCATTCAACGAAGTGAATCTTTTCGAGCACATACGGTTGTTCATAAAAATTGAATTAAGAATTTCTGCGTGAAACAATTACTTCGAAGTGCAATAAGAAACGAACGAATAATGAATTCGACCTAGGCTCGTTATAAGATACAAAATATACATTGTAGTATAGTTCTAGTGGTACACCTGCTCGTACAATGATTTGAGTTGCGACACGATAATGCATTTGATAATATTAAGTTGCGCGCGTGGGGTTTAGCAGAACGGATGTATGTACCACGGTTTTCACGATGTGATCGTAAAATAGAAAATGGGAAATGTTTTGTCGACATGGTTGGCAGGTACCGAACCATTAGATTAAAATCGTATAGATCTTATCCATCCATGTAATGCCGTCAATATTTAAATACAAGGATTTGCAGCTCACTCTTCCAACGAATGCAATGTCATTCGCATTTCGCAAGCTTTACAGTATTGCACGCGATATACGTATGTAAAACAGAGAAGCATGTATGTATTTCTCCATTTGCGTTTAGTAGCTTGAGATACGAATCATTGGTAAACAGAAATTGAACTGATTTGCTGTGATACACGTGCGTATGATAAGTTGATCGCAGATATAATTTAAACCGCGAGTATCTCAAACCCAACAGCATTCAATATATTTACATGTTATCGCAGTGAGTTGATCTCACAAGAGGCGAGGAAGTCTCTTTAAACATTGACCCTTGCTGAGCACAAAGAAAATCTATGTTACATTCATTGAAGCGCGAGAGAATATCGTTGTTGCATATATGTAATTGTGTTCGTAGCATGGTGCGTTGTTACCATTTAAACTGTAGTGCTTTATCGATGTTTTGAAATTTGGTACATTCGAGTTAGAAAGAAGTGATACAGCGGGTAGGTTTAAAAATATCTAAGTATTATTCCGTGTAGATTTTTATTATAATTTTTGGTCGTTAATATGTATATTTATGCAAACTGAGGATATATTATTTTTTGTTCGTGCGATATTGTTTTTTATGTTATGTGCACTTCACGCGTTACGTTTCATTGCTCGAATTTATATCTGCGTCTCGTAATTATAATAAAAGAAATCTGTTCCCAGGCAGCACTCAAGCATATCGATTCACCTATCGCGTCCATTTTAGACGTATTAGAATGCTTGATATCTGAAATTAAGAATATCACTGACCGTGTGGTATGTACTGCCATTATTTCGTAAACATATCTTTTCCTTTATGATTGTAATGAATCTTTTTGTATGGTAAACACTTTTATTTGAATGGACACATTTTATAATATAGCAAACGTAAATCGTGTTGTGTGAAAAAATGCACAACCGGTCACTTACCTTTTAAGATCTACTATTAATTATTATTGTTTCGTACGACAGAGAATACCGATCAATAAATAATTTAATTTGTAGATTTTGTAAAACCCTTAGCGATAGGTGCAAACTCTTACAAAGGGAAGGAAACTTATTTTGGCTAAGACGAAGATTAAAGGAAGGCATGAAAGCTTGCGAGAATTTTAATATATTACAAATATAAAATATTAATGTATTGTTATTGTACTTAAATGTTCACGATTTGTTATGACAATTGCTTTCTGTATCCGTGTACTTTTGTAATGCGAACTATTTATTAAGTTGTAATACTGTGTATGAGCGAAAAGTGTTTACAAAGATATAGATATCAATTTGTGCGTAAAATGTGCAACGAATTTTTTTCCTGTCTAATTAATGATTACAGTTTGCTTTTGAATCTTATGCAGTAAGTTTGGTGAGCAGCTCAGGCCTGACTGCTTGTAAACTTTAATTAAAAAGAAAGCGTCTCATCGAAGCAATAGCGAAATGGTTAAAGCGTTGAAATTAGCACATGCGTACATACATGAAAAGAAAGAAAAGAATTGTTATTACATACCTCTGTGTTGCGTATGCAACACTCCCTTCCTACCTGTGATTTATAAAATTTACTAGTCAGCTTACTGCATTTGCTATCAATAAAATATTGTAAGGAACAGTTGCACGGAAATGTAACAGCATTGAAACGTTGGTAAAAAGTAGTCAACGAAAAAAATTGCAATTAAATGAATTGAGTATCGATTCATTGACTGTTACATGATCGAGTACTATGCAGCCTTCTTAGGTCTTAAAAAATGAACGGTACCGAAATGCATCGTTCGTTTGTACGTACAGTATACATATTTTCGCATTGTAAAATTACCGTCAACTTCAAATATTAGAAATAAAAGGTAACCAGTCAGAATTCCATTGTATTCTCTTAGTTTTGTCTCTAATGTGAAAATTGTATAGAAAAAACTGGGCGCAGAGCGCTCTTGTTACTTTCGACGATCTTTCTGAGAGTCAGCACATGATAATAATAATTTGTATTCTTATATTTTTATGGACATTATAATGATAATATTATTAATTTATTGCAGAAATTTTTGAGACAATAATGAGTTGGGGGGAAGATGGTACAATTTGAATAGGGTAAGATAGGGTTGAAGCGCGCTGAGGTATGCCGAAATTATAGTGAGGGAAGCTACGAATACATTGTACTATTTTAACAATTGTTATAGATTTGTTAGTTTAACATCTACTGCACATTGGACAGTAATTGAGAGTAGTTTTTTTTTAATGCTTTTACATTAAAAGCGTAAGTATACTAGGAGTATGAGAACATCTCCAACTGGTGTGAGCATTATTCCACGTCCGGTTCATTTGTTATAAACAATTAAACAATTCAAATTGTTATTACGGTCAACTGGATATAGTTACAGCAACGGGGTATTTTTTCTCGTGTAGTCGATTCATTTCCCATTCATTTGAGACATCGTTGATTAAAATCGGCCTAGTAGAACGCGCCGGTAGCGCACGGAGGTACTCGCATTTCCGGAAACTCTGACCGCAGCCGTGGTTTGATTTCCAAGAACTCTTTATCTAAATCTACTAGTGTTATACCTAGTGGACCTCTGAGGTATCTGATCAACTTTTAGCTGAACCTACGCTCTTAGGGTTGTACCTACTAGACTTTTAGCTAAACCTATAGGTAATTATATCTAATTCTCCCCATAGCATTCCTCTTTACCTCCTTATTTCAGCAAATAATAGTTCTTCAACTGACCACTATTCATGAAAGGAGGGAGCTCAAGTCAATTTTAAGTTTCCAGGCCGGTATGGCAGTCCCGATGGGCCACGGGGGTACATGATTGGTCTATTCACATATCTCGTCTGCGGCTCCATTAACGTATCATAATAAGGCACATTGAATGCTACATCTATCCTGCAATTCGTCTATGCTAGAATGATACTTTTCGTCAGCTTGTCTATTAAATTCTGCTATTAATGGCGCGTATCATCTTGTTAGAAAGAATAAATTGAAATGTAAGAAGTTTAGAGAATCTCAACGTGAAACCCAAATAAAATTAGAATAAGTGGATGTATCGCCTATATTGCGCCTATATAACGATACTCCATACCTTGTTTCTTTTTGGTTGCGCACGAAATTGGTCGGCGCGAAAATGACACGTAAAGAGTTAAAAATTCGCAAATATTTATGACATTCAACATGACATATGAAATTCAAAAAGAATTTCCTCCTGCAAACGAGTATTGATGAAATGCACACAAGAATTATGCACCGAATAATTGTGAAATAACGTAAACAAATGATTGAATATTTCGATGAATGCAGTATAGTTTTTGATAGTGATTGGAATGCTTTATTCCAAATGAAATAAGAATTACAATTCTAGTTTTGTTAAGTAGTTTGAACTGTTATACGACTATCGCGATTACCTTTTTTTCAAAAACAACGTACATTACTTTTTTTTTAAATATAACTTTTTGTAAGTATGCATTTATAGTATCATAGAGATATCAATACAATTGTATTTTTTCCTGGAAGATGCAGTAATGTTCCTACATTTTTTAACATTGCAGGTACAATGGACTCTGAAAGTTCTGTTATATTAGAATCATGTGAAGAGGATTCAATTTTGATTGAAACAGTGAAAAGCATGGTAAATGAAAATACAACCGCTGAATTAGAAAGCGAGGATGAAGGGTATTTTGTGGTAGCAGATGTTCAAGATGAACAACGAAATGGGATTGAGGTGTCAAACGAGGAATCAACGATAACACAATCCATAGAACAATTCTCTTGGTCCAATTTATGTAGAGTATGTGCCAATGCTAATGACCATTTAATACCAATATTCGATGGAGAAGGTTTGCAACACGACTTGTGTAATAAAATACATAAGTATCTACCAATACATGTATGCATTTACCTATTATCCTTTGTATGCTACAATGGTCTGGAACAATTAGGTAGTCAATCCTTTCTCACAGGTGTCCGAAAACGATACGCTCCCCTTGCAATTATGTTACCACTGTGCTGCAACGATACTAGCATGGCACGAACTGCTGGATGGATGCTTAAATGCTGAACGAAGGTTATTAGAAATACAAAGTGCTTTACAAGAAAAACAGGTACAGTATTATATGTAAAGTTAAAATAAGCATAGTATTTGTGAACGCAAAAATAGGTTTTTCTTTAAAAAGGCTATGTTGATTTCGTTAGGAATCGGAGGAGTTAGAAACTTCCATGGAGGATACTATAACTGTATCTAATGCGACAGAACCCCTTGTAAGTTTGAAAACTTTAAGTAAGATTAGTAAAAGAAAATATTGATATTTATAAAGCAATTTTAATTGTAGCAACAACAGCAGGAAAAGGTAAAGGATGAAGTTTGCAGGGAATCAACTGTTATTGATTCGGACAGGTAATGATTTCGTTTATTTGAAATAGAAACAGACTTTCGATAGATTGGAAGTATGCAGCATGTACTATTGAACGTGCAGAAAATATGCCCTCAATGTATAATATTAAACTTGGTAGTTAGAATTTCCATAAAAAGTAATTTTACATCCTGTATATGGATTGGGTGAAGAAATTTTTTAACCACGAACAAAGCAAATACTCTCAAAAACATCTTTACATATTGATTATTTAATTTTGGAGTATGGAACGAGGATTACCGTGAAACCATTCCATCAAAGCATTTCTGCATAGTTGAACAAAAAGGCTCTTGCAAGTCGTCTATGCGAACGTACAGAGAGAATGAAAATGTATGCGTGTGTAAATATATGACGTAAGAGGAATTAGACTTTAAAGATTATCAGGAAAGATAATCGTAATTTTTTCAAAGTGCCATTGATACTTGGATTGAACAAGAAACAATCTTCTACATACATCGTATAACTGCAAATCTGGAGTCAAGTGTTGACTGTTTTGCAGGTCCAGTAATAGCCGAACACCGTTTAAGGTGTTCCTAGACATGCAGAATGTATTTCGGAAGCAACATAGAAAAAAGCACCAGCAACAAGAAAGAGAATCTGCAGACAATGGACATTGCGATTCCGTGTGGATCACTGTTATGAATTCGACGGCGCTTAATCCACCTGCCATAATGTCTCATCAGCTACAAAACAGCAATATTGATATAAAAGAAGAGGAGGTTGTACAAATGTATAAAACAGATAGTTTAGAAAAACTAAAACCGGAGGATGAAACGAATACACCAACAAGTCCATCGAATACGAAAAATGGAAATAAGAAATCCAGAGGAAGATGTAAAATTTGTTCCACCGATACAAGAGATCCGAAAGATTTTTGTGAACACGTTAAAAGCAAAGCTGTCATCGATGTACAGGCATCTTATCAATGCGTCGAGTGTGGAAAATGTTTCAAACTGAAAGACTCCTATTTTAGACACATGAGGATACATACAGACGAAAGACCATTTACTTGTCACGTATGTGGAAAACAATTTCGGGACTCCGGCGGTCTTTCAAGGCACATCAAAGATGTGCATGCAAAATTGAAGAATTTTACTTGCGATATATGCGGCAAATCTTTCGCATCGAAAGCTACCAGAGAAGATCATCGTAGAACGCATACAGGAGAAAGACCTTACGTTTGCGACTCGTGTGGAAAGACGTTTAAATCGAAAGCATCCTTGTATATTCATAGTAAATTGCACACGGATGAATTTCCACATCCGTGCACATATTGCAACAAGAAGTTTCGTCGAAGACAAGAAATGCTGGCTCATGTGACTACTCACACGGGAGAAAAGAATTACGGTTGCGATGTGTGTTCGAAAAGATTTCGAGTCAAATCGGAACTTGTTAGACATAAGCTAATACATTCAGAGACTAAGCCATTCGTTTGCGTGGAATGCGGACTCGGTTTCCGACAGAAACGTTACTTGAACAATCACATTAAAAGCAGACACATAGAAACATTACGAGCATGCTAATATGCGACTCTATCACTATACGCTACACAGATAAAACTGCGATTTTACAGATAGACCGAAAATATTCAAATTTGGTACATTTATTGTTTTTGCAGGTTTGGTCTGCCTCTGAAGAAATCCTGCAAGCCATACTGCTCGTTGCAACAAGCATTCAGTAATGCAAATACTAAAGAAAGTGTAGAGACAAAAACTGCTGACAGTAACGATCCCGATAATTCATTCGAGGATTGTTCTAACACAGATTTGAATATAGCAGAAATTTCAGAAGAATTGTTACCATCTGTAAATGAGGCAACTAGCTCGTCGAAAAATCAATACACGTGCAATAACTGTAGGCGTAAATTTAAAAAACAGTATTATTTAACGCTGCATATACCAAAATGCAAAAGTAATATTAACGGAGAAATTATATCAGACGCTGGCAAACGGAAAAATGAAATGCCGAACAATGAAGATCGAAGAAATTGGAAACCGTTTCGCAGGTGTAAAAAAGAAAGATTCGAAACATATCCCTGCATGTATTGTGATTACACGGTGAAACAGAGAAAGCTGCTTAAGTTACATTTAGGAGAATCGCATCCAGATTCCATTAGGAAGAAAGATAAAAAATTAAGATGCGCCGATAGAGGGACGGTGTTGCATGCAAAAATGGAAGTCGATGGAAAAGTTTATTATCATTGCAACGAGTGCGGGAAAAACCTTTATTCACCGTACACCTTTCTCTGGCACATACGAATACATACCGGTGAACGACCCTACACTTGCCATCTGTGCGGAAAGCAATTCCGAGTGAATCAAGGTTTAGCTAGACATTTGCGAGACACGCATGCAGGGATTAAGAATTTCCCGTGCGATATCTGTGGGCAAACGTTTTCAACTAAACGTAGCGCAGAAGACCATAAGCGTATTCATACTGGTGAACGACCTTACATTTGTAATGTCTGCGGAAAATCATTTAAACAAAAAGCTTCTTTATTCGTACATAACCGTACACACTCGGACGTGTTCCCTTTTAAATGTAACTACTGCGATCAAAACTTTCGAACGAGGCCATCGCTAATGGTGCACATAACTAAACACACAGGTGAAAAGCCACATGCATGCGACATATGCGGTCGAAGCTTTCGTATAAAATACGAGATGAAGCGTCATCGCTTAATACATTTCGATGAAAAACCATGGAAGTGTACAGAATGCAATCTCTCGTTTCGGCAGAAACGCTATTTAGTTAATCATAGAAAAACTAATCATAACGCAGCTCCGTTCGTGGGCGTCGTGAAGTAATGGAAAAAAACTCTCTTTTCAGGTGCAAATGTCAAGTCACCGAAATCGATGTGAAACACGTGCCAAGCGATTCGCTAGATGATGAACATTCAGAGAAACGAAATAGCGAATTACGAATAGAAATAATATCCGAGACTGATATTAGCGTTAATGCAGTTAACGAGGAACGAAGAATAGAATCGAAAGGAGACTTAGAAGCAGCTTCTAGGAAGTATAAGAAACGCGTATCATCGCCATCGAAAAGAACTCTGGAGCAGCGCAACGAATTGGCACGTTCGAAAGTAATATCCAGTGGATTTACGTATTATAAATGTAAAGATTGTGGAAAAACATTATCGACCTCGTACAATTTTCTAATTCATCGAAACATTCATACCGGCGAGAGACCATACACCTGTCATATTTGCGGGAAGAGCTTTTGCTCAGCGTCCGGTTTAAACAGACACGTCCGAGACGTTCACGCAGGAATCAAAAAATTTCCCTGCGATATATGCGGTCGACATTTGGCCTCGAGGGTCTCCCGAGACGAACACAGAAGAACTCACACGGGAGAAAGACCTCATGTATGCGAAACTTGCGGGAAATCGTTCAAACAGAAGGCATCTCTGCACGTTCATAAATCGTTCCATTCGAAAGTCTTTCCCCACGAATGCTCCCTGTGCGACCAAAGTTTTAAGAGAAAACAAGAATTAGATAAACATCTTTCCATTCATACCCAGCAGAAACCTTACTCGTGCGATATCTGTGGCAAACAGTTTCGCAGCAAAGGCTGTATTAGTCGTCATAAACACGTTCATAATAATCAAAAGCTGCACATTTGTCCCGTGTGCAATGCGAAATTTAGCCAGGAGCGTTACTTGAAGAGTCACGTGAAGAACTTGCATAAAAATTCGAATTCGATGGCATGATATCGGAATATTTGTTTTGCAGGTGGAAGGCCGAGTCTGATGGCGTTACGCAAATATTGACTGTCGAAAGTGAAAGTACAAACGGCGAGGAAGTTGAATACGTGCAGTGCGGTCAATGCGACATTGTCTTCGTAGATATGAAATTTTTTGTAGATCATATGAACACAGAGCATCAATCTCAAATGCACTACTGTCAATACTGTAAGCTGGTCTATCACGGACAAAAAACAGATTTTGAGGAACATGTATCTATGCATAGCAGTAACTACGACGAAACCAAAGTTGCCACGCAAGACGAGATTTTGGAAACCTTAAACGAAACGAAAAAAGGGGACGGAGATAATGAGAAAATATCTACACTGGGGGATATTGAGAGAGCCCCGTGTTATATTTGTAATTTGTGTGAAAAAAGTTTTACAAAGAAATCAGAATTGAAGAAGCATATAAACAGGCATTCCGATGTAAATGGCATAAAAAATCCAGACGAGACAGAACTTGTAAATAATGCAAAGCAGATAATCAATGATCGTGTATCTTACAAGTGTGACGCTTGTAAAAAAGTTATCTTTACGAAGCGAGGATTTTTACGCCACATTCGTGTACATTCTGGCAAACGGCCCTGTAAATGCGACTTGTGCGGGAAATCGTATCGAATCGAACAAGACCTAGCTAGACACATACGAGATGTTCATGAAGGTCTAAAGAAATATGTCTGCGATATTTGCGGCCGTGCGTTCGCAAACAAAGGAACTAAGGATGATCATCGAAGGATTCATACCGGCGAACGCCCTTATGCGTGCGAGCATTGCCCAAAAATGTTTCGCACCCTGAATTCCATTTACATTCACAATCGTGTACATACTGATTACAAGCCCCATAAATGTTCGTACTGTGGTAAACATTTTCGTAGCAGACAAAGGCTAACTCACCACGAGACCACGCATACGCGTATCAAAGCTTTCGCCTGTGAAATTTGTGGCAAAACGTTTTCCGTCAAGGGGGAGGTAGTACGACATCGAGCGATACATAACGAAGAGAAGCCTTTCAATTGTAAATGTGGTATGAAATTTGGGCAGAAAAGATACTTGAGAAATCATATAAAGCAGCATCACAAAGAAGCATCTTCGTGGTTGCTCGCAGAATTATTGGGAAGTAATAATTAAGTATAGGTCGTTGAGAATAACTTTGCCTTAAATCATTTTTATACGATTATACATATAGAATAAAATGTACAGTTGTATGTGTATTTTGTTTGTTATATCAATTTATATTGTAAGGCGTAAGGTTTAAACTGAATCATCATACATCGAAAATGTATTAAATTATATTGCAAAGACATATTGTTTTAACTACTTTATTGTAACCATAAGATGATCATTCATATTAAATTGTTTAAACGAAACAAATAAATAATTAATTTCTATGTATCTTGCACATACCTATGTACATTTTTTAATAAATATATTAATTAATTCCATAGGCAAAATTAGTAATTTTTCGTCCATAGTACTGCAATCTATATCCAAGTGCTTGAAACTATTAGTGCCTCTGTAATATACCTTTTGGGTGTAGGTAAGGTCGGGCTTGAGTAGCTGGAGGCACTTCTTTATAGATGGCGGAACTATCTATTTAAAAAAATTTCGAATAAAGACGAAGATTATGGTAGCTGTGTGCGCCGCCCCCTCATGCAACAAATTGAGTTGACAGAGAAATATCGTTAATTACTCATCATTCATAATCACAATAGTGTAATTTAGTAATGGTTTACCAATGCTCCTTTAATTAGCACGACTGTGAATCACTCTCTGGATATCTTTCCCAATAAGCCGGATTTAACAATGGCGGTCAATCCGTCATGGTTCGTCGTTAAATGTCAATCGGAAGGGAAAATTTAAAAGCAGTGGCAGATCTGAAGTGGTTTGTGTGTGAAAAATGGCTACGAATGAGCCTACTGCCATCGACGATGGTATTGTCGATCCCGTTATTGAACCAGGTGCCTCTACGGAAAAAATGCTGGTTACAACAGATAGCTTCGAGGAATATGAGCAAGAGATGAGCAGTAGTATTGATGATAGGCAAACGAAAGAAAACACGACCAGCACTATTACAGAAATTCAAGAAGACGTGCAAGACATTCCAACAACACCTACTGTATCAAGTCCACGAGAGCTGCAAAAAGCAGCTTCGCTTGATGATTCCGAAGTTGTATGTTTTATAACCTCTCCATTATGAAACATCGTATATCTAGTTCAATTAGACCCAAGTAGAAAAAATTAACACGATTGATGTTAAGTATGATGCCTAATAGAAATCGCTTGAAAATTTGTACCCCTTCTGAGAAATAATGTATAAGCATCATGGGTTCTTTGACATTAATTTGCTTGCACGATTAATTCTTATTTGGTGCTGTTTTCTTTTGTAATCTAATTAGTTCTTTATGTTTTAGGATGATGTTGCCCATCGATTAGGGCAAAGTAACATAGACTGTGATCCTTTACGTTGCAAAACATGGTTGGCGCAAAGGAAGCACATATTTATTTTGAGCCAGGCAGGAAAGCCCATATACTCTAGATATAGTTCAGAGGATAAACTAGTCACGGTTATGGGCGTTATGCAAGCACTAGTTTCATTTGTTCAAGCAGGCAGTGATATGATAAGATCTGTTCATGCAGGCGATACTAACTTTGTATTTGTTGTCAAAGGTCCACTGATATTAGTTGCAGTTTCGAAAACACTTGAAAGTGTGCCACAGCTCACATTACAATTAACGTGTGTACATTTTGAAGGAACCTGATAGTAAAAAGTGTAATTTATGACAAAATCATATAATGTCTAACATTTTCATTTATAGATATGTATATAATCAAATAGTTTCTGTTTTAACACAATCTCAATTGACTAGAGTATATGATCAGCGTAGAAATTTTGACTTAAGGAGATTGTTAAGCGGCAGCGAAAGACTGATAGATCATCTATTAAATTTTATGGACAGAGAGCCAGCATTTTTCCTAGGAGCCATAAAATGTTTACCTTTACTTCCTTCGATGAGAAGCTCTATCACGCAGACAATTATCCAAACGTGTGGTAAAATCAAGGTATTATACCTTTAAAGTGTACTAAAACTTGTAGGTAGTACGCTACTGAGATAATACCAATAAGACGAACGTTCGTTAAATTTCAGAACTTAGTGTTTGCAATACTTTTGGCTAATAACCAATTGGTAACATTGGTCAGAATGAATAAATTCTTCCTGCACCCAGTGGATTTGCACATAATACAAAATTTGGTTGACAGTTCGGAGTCTCTTAAGACTGCTGAGAGCTGGACACCAATATGTTTACCAAAATTTGATGCCAATGGTTATATGCATGGACATGTATCATATTTGGCAGAGGATTGCCAGGCATGCTTATTGTTGCTCACAGTTGATAGAAATGTATTCTTTGTTCTTTCTGAAGCAAAACAAGTAGGTAATGTTTATAAGAAGGGTCACAAAAATGTTCTAACGGTACAAAGTAGTGGACTTTTTTTTGCAGAAAATTGTGGAGAAACTAAGGCGAACAAATTGTTTGGAAGCAATTAATGAATCCATGAATAAAGCACCAATTAAAACCGCTGATATTGGATTACCAGAAATGCGGCACGTTTTGTATAAATGCAGAAGCACAGCACAATTTTGGAGCCCCGGCTTCCAACCACCATATACGACAGACGAAGAAATAGAACGGTAATTATGATAATACAAGAAAAAAGTAATGACGTTGTAACGCAATTAAAAAAATGATTCTATACCTGCCATTTTCACTGTAGATTATTGGGTCTTTATCAATGTTTACACCACAGGCTGCACTCTCCTAATCGGCCACTGAAACTTGTATTCCAGCAACTAGATAAAGAGACCATGCTAGCTTGGGTATGTTAAACCAAGCAAACTGAAAAGTATTAAAGTATTTAATATATAACGTGCATACATTTTTTGCAGGTGACATTAGGCTTTGAATTGTACGTTACATTTGAACCGCTTGTAACAAAGCATGATGCTGTTGAAGCAGTGAATAAATTGTTAAAATGGATAAAAAAGGAAGAAGAAAGATTATTTATTTTAAATTCGCCTATATTCTAAACATCGATATAATCGATATTACTTGAAAGAATTAGAAAAGTATACGTCAAGCGTATATTATTAGGAGCGACGTGGGATGCATTATTTGATAACTGTTTATATCTATGAAATTAAGTGAAAGTGAAGTTAATAAGAGCGAATAATTGTATTAAGAATAGGTGCATTCGCGTTTTCCTCGTGCACTGATACTATATTTTGCTCACTATTTTTAATTATGAACTGTGTCTGGTACATATGTGAAAATGTATATATTCAAAGACTTTATGCATGTAGTTATGTGGATTAGACAGGCTATGACATTCTGAACTTATTTTATTACATGGTGCTTGGAGAAATTTATCACTGCATTGTTAGGAAGAATTACTTAAGGAACAATAGCTTTTTATATCATTTAACGAACACGTTGTGTCTTCGAAAATATTCTTTAGTAGCAATTACAGTGATAAACTTTTCCCTCGTATTTGTAAATAAACGTAAATACAACGGCCATTGTTTCATAATATTGTTAAGTCGCAAAAAAAAGAAAATGAGAAAAAATGATTCCAAATAGAACGAATAGTGTAACATTAAGGAAAACAAATATTGTCACATGCAACATATAATGTACGGGTATTATAAAGCTACCATGCCGCGTTTCTATCGGTAAATGATCTACTTTTAATACAAAACTATTCCTTGTAAATGTTACGCACTGCTGTTCATTCATGACCGAAGTGCAGTATACATAATAAAAAAAGTTCATGACCTGTATAATCTGACGTTTTTTTATTCACCTGGTAGTTATAAATACCATTATTTAATTCTGTACAAAATTTGTCGTATTTCAATTTAATGCCTAGCTCTATCACGTTCTCGTCTTCGATCACGTTCCCGTTCGCGCTCGCGGTCCCTATCTCTGTCGTCTCGTCTGTGCCGATCTTTATCTTTATCTTTCTCTTTATGCGAAGAGGAATGACTTTTCGGTGATTTACTTCGTTTACGCTCTCGCCTCTCTCTGTCTCTATCTCGACTTCTCGATCTTTGTTTCTCCCTATCAGATTTTTTATCGGAACGCGAATGTCTTTTATCTCTGTCTCTGTGTCGATCTCTATCTCTATCATGATCATCCGGTCTCTTACGAGTGTCTTCTTTAACTGGGGGTATGTCCTCGTCTTCGGATGATTCTATACCTTCGTCCATATCATCCTCCAATGCGGACACTTTACCTTCTGCAATACGTATTAAAATGTTTGAGTAATGTACGACCACTTGCACGCATATTTATAAAACCATAAGATTTACCTAATTCATTATTCTCTTCAAGAACGTGTCTCTTCTGTATTCTTGGTAGAATTACATCGCAACTTCTTTCATCCCTAAGAAGGTCGTCTATAAATTCGTCCATGTGTACCAATTCAAATTTACCTTGCTTGTTTTGCCTTCGTAATTTCCGGTTGTCATTGAATAACGGTTCCAAATATTTGTAGCAGTCTAAAGAAGATCCTGTTAGTCTCATATATAATGCTCCCAATGCACGAACGTATTTAAATTCTTCATTCTTTATGAACTCCACGATAATATCCTTTTCTGGTTGTATTTGAAGCATCTTTAATATGAGACAAAGGAACGGTGTTGGCTTTACATTTCCACCGTATACACCGCCTAGGAACCTGAAATAGGGTTGTTTACGTTACTATGTATTATAGTAGAATATGTTTTTTCTTGTAACTGATGAATTATTTTAAAAAATTCAAGTACATGTACGTGTGAAATGAATAAAAATTGAAATTCAAACAATAAACCCACTTTTCGTGTATGTTTACTAACCTCAGTTCCATTGCTTTGTCGACCAAGAGTTCTGCAGTTAAGGCGAAGCATTCTTCTTTCCAATATTTGGAATCGTATACGCGAGATCTGATTATTTTCTCCACTAAATACTGTGGATTAGTACCCCTGATAGATTTCGCGTCTTTCACGGTTCGATTAGCCATTTCTGTGGCGCGTGGAGGTTAGGACGGCACTGTATTCGAGGTCTGCATACTTTGAATAACTTAACGTAGGCGGCAATTGAATGCAGTTTATAGGGAATTTTTTTGGCGGTTTTCTATTTAATTTGTGTCGTAGCCTGTTTGAAATACGAACGCAAATCAGATATGTTTCCTTCAGATAGAATGTGTGCAAAAGCGCGCCCAGAAATATACGCTGAATAATTATGGTGGCCTAACGGAGCAGATAAAGGATTATTACTAAAGAGGGGTTCAAGTTAAAACTTGCGAGCAATGGTAGAATCATTCTTGCTCCTTTGACTTTCAAAATTGCTGAAATCAGAGCGAAGAAAGTCGTATACTTTTACTTGAATGTAAAGTTGAGCCATTTCTCTAGAATATGTGCCCGCATGTTAACAGTATAATCAGGTATTATCTTAATATCTCTCGAATTTTTACGATGTATACGTTTCCCGAATAATGATCATGTACAAATATTTATAAGCATTCCCGTTCTATAGTTTTAGTCAATTGCAAGCGCTTATAAGCAAGAAAATAGTTTAATAAGTGTCGTCTTATTATTGTTTCATTCTCGCACCTTGTACCGAAGGGAAATCAACCTCGCTAATATCCTATGGAAAGTATGATAAAATTAAGCGGCACAGTCAGCATTGTCATCGCGTCAGCACGAAAGTATGCAGAACCCGGTACCACGCAAAGCGCAGCAACTTGCTTTAAATTCAACCATACAATCTTTTTAAGATTATTCAAATTATTACCATTACTTATTTAGTATCTGTGGAATAACTTGAATTTCTTTCACATTCATACAGTTTGTCGAAAACGAAAACGGCCGTCCAAAACAGACTTGTACCATCTCAGCAACGAAATAATATCGCTTATCCTACCGACCCCGAAATTAAATTGCAGAACGCAAATCAACTCATCATTGGGTATCTCTACGATTTTTCATATTTCACACACTATTTCTGAGCAGAACGTGTGTTACGCATTCTCTTCTGCCGTAGGTAGGACCAGCCCAGGAAGAAAGGTTCACGAAACGATACGCATATACAAATCGACATCCCTACTCCATTCGTCAGTTTCTTGACGACGTCGCCTTTCTCTCGAACCCAGGGTCCGTAAAGAGGCCCCATTCACAATTCTCGTCTCTTTCTCTACACCTGGTCTCCCTCCTTCTTACATACCTGGCAACCTCGGCTCACCTGCACAGCCATCTTGAGCTACACGCTACGCTATCATAGCTTGTCCCCTTTAAGACGTATTTTCCATTCGTCGAGGTGATCAGCCGCGTCGTCTCGCAGCTAGCTGGGACTATGCGAGTCGATGCAACGGATTGAACGTCGTGTCTCGTAGCCGTTCCCTGTGTCCTCGTCAGTTCGACCTTTTATCGCGAACCTATTCGCGTGTGTATCAACTAGTTCAGTTCGCTCCCTTTGGTTCTACATGGAATAATTTATATTATTTCACTTCCGTCGGTATCGTAATTTAGAGAATAGCTTCCGTGAAAGGTACACCTTGGGAGATAGAACTCACAGTGAATTGGTGAAGTTGGGTGGCTCGATAGTTTAGAGCAGATGTCTTCAGCAGCATCTTGAACGGAGCTTGGCAAAAGGGAAAGGAGAAGGTACGTCGTGAATTGACTTTGGAGATAGCTTGGAAAATGTGAAATTTTGGGCGCTATCAGAGCAGAGGTTCTTCAATCTATTAGCTTCGTTATGATTTGCTCTGATTATCGAAGGGGGACCTTTGTAATTATAAGAACGACGATTCATACATTGTTGTTGCTGCATACGTCCGTGTCCCGATTTGTTCAGAAACTCTGTTCTGCATTAGAAATTTCATAATTCCTGATTAAGGCCAGCGGACTGGTTTCGACTTTAAAATCGCGCGTCATACAAAACGCGCGCCACATTCCCTGCGATGTTTACAAAATCGCCCATCCGTCAGCTAATTTTGCTCTGCTCTTGCAATCGACACGAGTAACATAGAAATCATACGAAGAACGAGTCTCAATTTTCGCGTTCGATCTGTAACCCAAGACGGAAGACCTGATCCCGCGATCGAACCAGTCCTACCAGGAAAAAGTATGCTGTTCGCCACAGTCGCGTTTTGTCACGTTCTGATCTATAGATCGTTGCAACGAAACGCGTTGGTGGTTACACACCTTCCTGAGCCGATCGGTGAACGTTCCTGTGCAAATGTCACGGGCGGCACTGGTGCCGATTTTAACGTGAGAACAGAGTTCGACGAGCAGCCGCAGGATTGGCGGTGAGGAAACGGTGAAGGAAGTAAGTGCTTCCTTGGCTGGTTTCGATAAGATCGTAAAACAATTGTATGCAATCTACAGAAAGAATCTACTGAATTCCGCTCGTAAATATCTGAAGAAGGTTTTAATTACCGCTCGGACAGTATTCCCGAAGTAGGAAGGGAAACTTGAATTTTCATACCTTTGTAGAACACAGTAATTTTCTATTTTACATCGAGAGCATTAATTTTTCTTGCCGATTAAAGAAATAATCATTTACTTAACCAGCATACAGCATGGGCTCGAAGATAGAATACGTGGAATCCTCCCACATGTACGCGACGAATTACATTCGTAATTCGAAGGCGATCGGCGTACTGTGGGGTATTTTCACCATATGCTACGCCATAATCGGAGTCGTAGCTTTTGTTACGCCGGAATGGTTGGGCGACCTGGAACACGAGAATCCAGGAAGATTTGGCCTCTGGACTCGTTGTAGCTACGGTGGAAATGGTAAATTGATTCCTTCGGTGCCTTCGGTGCCGGCTATTATTGCAATTTTCATTGAACTCGATTAACCGGTATCATTTCTCTATCTGGTCCTCAAGGTGAATTGGGAGAGGAGTGTATTGGTAGATTGGACGATTTGTCAACGATCGCCAATGTTCCATTCAGGGCGAGCACTATTCTGGTCGGTGTTGCGGTGATAATTGCCCTATTGACGATTTGTGCGATGCTCCTATTTTTCTTCTGCCAGAGTACAACCGTGTTCTACCTGTGTGCCTGGATGCAAGTAGTCTCAGGTAATTACCGATACTATTGTTACTACTACTACTACTGATACCGCTATGCACTCGTTGCTGCGTTGCTTGCTATTATTGCTAACAATAGTACCAATATTATTGCTCTTGCTGTTGGAATAACAAGCATCTGCAAAAAAAAACAACAACTAACATTAATTCTGAGGAAACGTTCCTCAACTACTGCGTTTAAAAGGAAGCGTTTAAAAAGGAGTTCGAGCGCAGCGTTGTATAATCGACGAGCTAAAGGGGAAGAAAAAGAAGCTCGAGCTTTAGAAAGTATAACGACGGACCGGGTGCTCCAGCGGACTATTGCCGTAATCGTCTGCGTAATACCTTATCATTGCGATGCAGCTGTAAATTACAGTGATGCACCAGGGGCCACGGGGTCAGGAAGTGATGCAATCGTTTCGCTCAGTACGTCCCTTGTGTTGCCGCGAACTTTCCGCACAGCTCACAGAAATTTCTATTTTTGCAGCAATTACATCCACCCTTAAATTCTACTTGTCTACGTAAAATGTGTTTATATATTTTTCACAAATCTACGAATGCTCCAATGATTTTACAATTATCACGAGGCACTTCAATATCTGTGGCTGATTCGATTAGTTTACCTTGCAGAACACACGAGTAATTGTTCCCAACTATTGAAATTACTTTGCTATCCGAAATCGATGTATAAAAATTGAATAGCGTGATTTATTGCGAACCCACTATGCTGATCGAGAGTTAAGTACATTTTTATCGCGGATCGTGTTTTTCTGCGAATAGAAAGCGTTTCCTGGCCGCGGGGCAACGCCTGCGAAATACGTGAAACAATAGTAGAATGAAAAAGTTTGTACGATCGCTGAATCACGGTTCGTCTGGAATGCTTGATTATCGGTTGAAAGGCATGAATTTCAGGAGAAAATGTATTGTTTCGCGAATTCGCAACTTGGACAGGGGGGGGTACACCCCGCAGGTGGAAATGTAGAATAGACCGTTATAACGTGTAACATAGCCAGTTTACCGGTTGATCAACGTCTCTATCTTTAACACATTTAGTTATGGTGTCTATGATAAAATGTTACACGTGTACAGCTTTCTACCGTTTGACTTGATTCGAACCTCAATTATATTCGTTCAACAATGTTCCCATCGATCAATTTTTTTGCATTATTTATTATCACATTTTTATGAACGGATCATCAGTGTGAATATTAAAACGGCGATTGAAGCAACCAAATAGTGCATATCCCTAAAATACTTGCTTATACGATGTTGACCCACTTCAAGAACATTGACATGCTTGATTTTTTTTATCCCGCAAGAAGTTACGCGTACGTGTAATATTCACGCGTGGGTACACGATGTTCAACCGTTTCGATTCTCTCTTTTTATTTCCCTTATGCCCAGGAATGCATAAGTAAAGCAAAAGGATATTTTTATTACCGGAGAACGATTAGAAACCCGAATATTTCTTCACTATTAACCGAGGAATATGTAATTTCCAATGCTTTAACAACTTTGGAAACCGTTTCGTAATGCGTAACATTTTTTACACAGCATATTCTTCTTCCCTCTTTTAATCGTCGATTGTCGATTGGCAAATGAAGTACTTAAAAAATTCTTCCTTTAAAATGATTTAATCTTCGCAAGTACCGTAATAAAAAACACAGAAGTATCTTTTTACGATGAGCTAATTCGAATAAAAAAATTTCCGGTTCATTGTTTGTAATGGACTCGCTGAAGTGTTCTAGTAGATGGGCATTGCAAAGGGAGTAACAAGAAAAGGATAAGGGGGTAATTTTACGTAACAACACCGGGATCATCGGTAAAAGATAGAGAGGTACAAATACCATCATCGTTGATTGAAGGCATTAACGGCAATCGTGGTTGTTTAGTACGCCGACAGTGAAAGTCAGTGGTTGAAATGTGAATCGAGTCTGCGAAGAGGGAAACGTTTCACCCAGAAACGAACTGTACTTTATAATGCCACACGGTGAATCGGAAATGAAAACTCTCTGCGGCTATGTAATACGACCTATGTAACTTCCGCAACCATGTCACGTCCTCCAAGTGAAATTAAATTACAATTCTTTTATCCCGAAAAAAAAACGCTTGCTGTAAGAATATCATACACGATTCATGACATTTTTGAAATATATTCTCATCGAATTCGTAAACGTTATTACGTTAAATATCAGGCCAAATTCAAAGGACAGATTTTGTTACATACGTTGCGTGAAATGCGGGGACTCTTCTTTCGTTTCACGAAAGCCAAATCGATGTTGGAAAAAGCAAGATTTGCACCTTTCACTGTAGACCTCTGGCACAGCATCCGCGAATAGAGATAGTTCACCGAAATGCCAGGCTACGTTACATTCCAGTTTCCGTTCGACGAACTATAGACCTTGAGAGAAAAACGAACTTAATTCAGCTATAATACCGCAACGAATAACTCTAACGTGATTCATCGATTTTTCTCTCCTGGATAATACCGCATTAGTCATTCAAGGTACAACGTTCTATTTCATTGTTCCAGCAATATCCATGGCGATTGGAGTTTGCATTTATCCCCTGGGCTGGGATTCACCGTTAATTCGAGCTGTCTGCGGTGCAGCCGCATCCAGGTATTAATTTCTACGTATATTCCCGTAAATGAATACAACACTTATTATTTATAACGTCCACGACAATAAGTATAATGCACGTAATTCTTGATATTCATTGAATCTGCCAACGGAAAATTCTTTTTCACGCCGTAGTAATTGTATCCTTTAAATCCAAACGATAGAAAGAAATTTATGCAATAGATTGAATGGTGCACTAATAAATAAGAAAAGGAGCAGTCTTGCCCCCGTTTTAGATTAGATTGACCCAATTTTCTGCACAACCGTCAGAGTACCATTTAGCACAGTTATGCATTTTGCTTTTCGCCCAGTTCTAAGCGTGCCGTTCTACCGGTCAGAGAAAAAGTACTCCACTTTGTTAATCGAAAGTTATGAAGGAGCATGATGCATATCGGTGATTTCTTCCTGTCAGGTACAATCCAGGAGCTTGCGCCGTTAGATGGGCGATACCGTTAGCAGCGATCGCTGCTTTGGACGCCGCTACTTTGGCTGCGCTCGCTTTTATTTTGGCGTCCAGGCACGTCAGACTTCAACCGGAGCCATTTAACAACGGTTCCTTGTACAAAGGTACTTATCATTCGCATTCCACCGCGAATAAATGTTCAAGCAGAGAATCGTATAAAACGTTAAGGAGCCGTCGAAAGCTCTTTCATACTTTTCTCTTCGCTGTTCATTGTTTTATTTAAATTGCACTTCCAGCCGTCTCTTCTTTCTTCGATCCTATTTTGTAATATATATCCTTCTGAAGATATCTCGTACTTGTAGATAATCGGAACATAAGAGATATAGTTACAATGAAAAAAATTACAATACATTGGAAATGACAATTTCCTTTCTATAACAAAAAATGATGTGTTTCAGGCGAAGTAAATCCAGGATACGTGAACGAGGCGCAGAGCGTCGCGGGTTCACGAAAATCGCTATCATTGAGGCCGGTTCTCTTGGTCGCACCGCCAGAACAAGATCGCTACAGTGAACTTTCTAGAGCAAAATCTCACTCGCATCACAGCCTTTACACCCCAGCCCCATCGCATCCAGTTCATACGATGTCGACGAACACGTTGAACCATTCTCAGCACAATTTTCAGTTGTAGAAACCAATCGTACGACGATCGCGGCTACACCGTTGTACATAGGCTACTGTACTGCTACGAGTATTTTCGTAAACTTCTTGATATTAATATAAATATTAATATAAATATAGACTGCGAGAGACGAGGAAAACTATTGTATATAATATATCCGAATTTGTTTCCCCTTTTTTTTGTTTTCTCTTTCGTTGTAGATTTCGTACGGACCAATTGCTATTGTTGGATTAAACAATGAGATATGGAAAATTGTATGTAGAGTTCGCGACATTCAGATAAGTCGAGACACTATATTGTATCTTGTACATACGTTAACATAATTTGTAAACTTTTTTTCTTTTCTTCTCGATGCGTGTATATTCCATGTATGTAACTAAAGTTAGTTTTATACATTTACATATATAATATACTGTATACGTGTTATACACTACGTATGTGTCAGTTTGTTCTCTCGTTCCTGACGTGTAAATGATATGTAAATTCCTGGCATATTCATTTGCTTCGCTTAGGAACTCACAAAGACCAATACGCTCTCTCTTTCGTTTTTATTATAAACAAGTAATATAAAGTATTATTTTTACAGAACGGTCAGAAGGTTACATTGCGAGAAAGTTAATGTAGATATATATATATATACATATACCTCTATTTCATCGTATAGAATCGAAGGGACATTTATAATTAGTGCTACGCCTATCGCGAAATTTCGTTGCTTAAATAAAAATGAATTGAAACGAAAAGCTGCTTGATCGCTCCCCGTTCGTCCGCGCAAGCCTAATGCCAAAGTGTTTTGCCGTACGGTAACTATGACTACGCTCAAAAGGAGACACCGGTGTATGCGTGTGTCGAAACTTTCCTGCCAACAAATTCGAAAAAGATCGATCAGTCACGTTAAAGAATAGCCGCATCGCGTCAAAATGAACGACAAAGACGACAGCGGATGGGTTTTCGATTCTCTGATCGGTTTTCTACAGGGTCCGATTTGGTCTGCTCCGCTCATCACCTTCATTGAAGAAAAATCGCTAAGTAAGTTGGAATACGTGCGCGATAAATTATATTGTATCGTATTACTCTAACGATTCCTTTCTTCACGAGGACTACTCCTAACGAGGGGACGCGCTTCTCCTCTCCTTTCTTTTTCAATACTAATTGCACAAGAAGATTGCAAAAGGAACCCTCCGGCGTTTCAGACGCTCACAGATTATATCTCGTTACTTTGCTATCGTTTTCCTTTTTCGTCTGTTTCACAGTATTCGAAGCAGACGTCGCGGACAATGACGAGTATCAAAAGATATATCAAGAGTACAAAAATCTGGTGGACCTACTGCTTGGCTGCTTCATGGAAGACATGGGGATCACACCGGAGCAATTTGAGCACGCCTGTACCGTGAACAAGTACACAAAAATGCCTGTACAATTCCAACAGGCGAGTTCAGTACGCTCATGAACACAAGAAGGAGATATATACCGTGTACTGATTATCTTTTGTTTGTTTCAGAACTTGTTCGAACAAATATGGGCGGCGAACGAGTACGAGATATTTAAAAGGATGATGATACAGAAGAACCTCGAGCTTCAGCTCCAAGCTTTGAACATGATCGAGCAAAAGTATGGCCTCACGCCAGCGTCTTTTATGTACGAAGCGGATGTGCTAAACGACGATCCCTTGGTGATGGACGAAATCATTCAGTAAGTTTTGAACAAGTTGGGCATATTCATCCGGCAAAAAAATCTATGTAGAACTGACTAGAAAGAAACGTGCAGGAAACACGTGCTGGAGGACGATTCAGAAGATGATCACGATGTCTCGTCGGAAGCTTCGTTAATCAAGGAACATGAACGATTGGCAGCTAAATATAACAACGAAAGAGTTTTACTGGAAGAAGCATTGAAATCGTCGCAGGAAGAAAAAGCTTCTGAACTGAAAGCGATATCGTCTGTACAGGAGGAAAATGAGGAAGAAGAGGAGGCAGAAGACGAAGAAGATGAAGGAGCAAGAATGCAAGTGAAGGGAAAAGAAAACGAGAAAGTAAAACTTGAGAGGAAACATCGTGCATTTGTTAAAACTGTTCCTCTTGGTCCTACATCTATAGGCGAATCAACGTCAGAAGAACAAGATGTATAAATTCAATTGAGTTATATTCCATAAGAAATATTATCTATAAATACCAATAAATCGTGATTAACATTTCAGGTATCCGAAGAAGATATAAGGAAGAGGCAAGCTTATTTAAAAGCTAGACGTGATAAATTGGTGGCTCTGAAGAAAGAGGCGAGAAGCCAGCGATTGGAAATGAATTCGGCCAGACCGAGTTCCGCAAGAACAGTGGCAGAAGCGACGATCAAAGGAGAACAAGAACTGAAATTGCCAGAACCACTGGAACCATCCATATTACAAGTACGCAAAGCACTCGCGGCTCGTCTCCAAGCCGAGGTTGTGCGTAAGCAAACGAACTAATAATAACGATCATCTAATCCGCAACATCTAGACGGCGATATTTTACCAAAGTAAAACGGTGAGAATATCTCTTGAAAATTTAACTACAGAATGCTCGAATATTAGCATCTTTTTGTAGATGTTACGTCTGCACTTTGCGCAGCGCAAAACTAGACTGGTAATAATAATACGAAATGAAAAAATCAGCAATAACTTAAGAAAGATATGAACAACGTATAAGACTAGAAGTGCAAGTGGTTTCTTTCTTTTTCCACACAATTTCAAAAGATTCCCTTTCTTTTTTAAATCAATCTGAAGGACTTATATGTTGTTACAGTTCGCGTATAAGTATACTTTCGCTCGCGAATACCGATGAAATTGCAGAAAATTATTATTAAGGTCGCCTTGCATTATTTTCGATCAGTCGTTCCATACATTTCGCATGATCAGCTTGAATTTGATTTGCAATAACATTGACAAAAAAAGAAATGAAAATAAAGCACACTTTTTTAGATTACTAGAACGATGCAGGGTATATGAATAAAGAAAGAGAGAATAGTCGTTCCAATTTTTTTTAAGTATATCGCCCGACATTTTCAAAAAAGGATGTCCATCCGTAAATCTCCTTCGTCTTTCTCCCACTTTTCTATATACAATTAATTGTTTTTCAAATGTAATTGCATCTTTGGTGGACGCAAAGAGAAGAGAATTCTAAGCCAACGTAAAAATCGTATGCTCCGTAGCAGTCACGATATACATACTTGCAGACGAACAAAATGAGTGTAAATGCACTGTAAAATCCGTTTTACATATAATTATCTAATAGCATAAATTGTATAAATCACAATTAGTCAAGTAGAACTGAAATCAACGACAATTACAATCATACAAAGAAATGTTCTTATTTTTCTTCTTTCCTTGTTATTACTAAACACTGAGGTAAGTCAAGACTCCGTTCAGTAACCAATTCTTCTAATTTTGAGTTTTATTTAATTAAATATTCTCCGCACTTCTACAACACACTTCTATTCCGTGCAACACACATTAATCATTCTCACTTATTTCTTCTTTTACTTTTTTTAACTGTCCAATTACCAAGAGCAAACCGAATTCATGGCGGAAGACGAGTATTCCTTAACTTCATTATCTTTATCTATTTATAACAAATTCCACTTGCTCTTTGTATAATCAATTCTTTAGCAATATATTCGGGAAATGCGTTTAGAAGTAAATTAATGAAATTCCCCGCCGATCAAAATGAACGAGTTAATGATTTCTCGCATTCGTCTTCCTCCACAAATCCAACATTTAATTCTTATCGTGGTCATTCATCTGATCGATCTTCGTCCATACTTCACTAGAATAAAATGCAAAATATTCGTCCTTCATTTGCTCTCCATTCAATTATTATCATACTACACACAAAACAAAGTCCTTTCTTATTTTTTTTCCTCTTATATTTGCTCTTAACTCGCACGGTTTTTTATTTATTTTTTATGAATAGCTTCTCATATAAAAAGGTGTCTTTTTCTGTCATATATATATGTGTGTGTATATTGTATATGTAAATACATACGCACATGCATACATATATGTCAAAGAAAAAGCGTCTTGTTTCGACATGATGTACATGCATACATATAGATATATATATATATACATATTTATATATATATATGCATATGTATATAAGTAGAACGTATTATACTATTAACATGTGGTATTGTACAAAGTGTGCAATTGTTTCTTCTTTCTTTTTCCATTTATAAATTGTGTAATACGATAGAGTGTTACATCGATTTGTGACGGTTTTCAAATTTATATATTTCAGGCGGCACTGACCTTACACAAAATATTTCTTAATTTTTCTTCGAATCAGAAAGGAAACAGCGAAAACGGTTCTTTTCTATTCTTAACAATTACATAGAACGGGATTCATATCGGATACATATGTATATAAATATCAGACGTATCTTGTAACAAATCGCCTCAGAATATTTGCGTCTCAATATGCATATATATAAATATATATAAAATCGGAAAATCGAATTCTTTTTTCCTTGTTGATTAACTTAATAAACAAGAAAAAGTCGGCTCCGTTGAGATCCCTGAACCGATTCCAAAAGCGATGTATGAGAAAAAAGGCGATTAATTCGTGCACCCAAATAGAAGGTATGAACGAAATGTGAAGTAAAATAAATAGGATTTTTTTTTATCCCCGACTTCGTAACAAATACTCGAGCAACGCGTTCCTTTAAGAAACAAAATATGCTCGAAATTTGTACTCGATGACTTCATTTTTGGTTACGAAACGAAAAGGGTAAAGAAATCGTTATTATGATAAATATCTATAGCTCGAAGCACCGACCGTGGGGTACAAAGAACATTAAATAAGAAACGGCAATAATGAAAGCGACGCACGGACACGAATAAGTCTGAAACACTCCAAATAAGTGTTGTACAAGTAATGTGTACGTGTGTGTATCTGTGTGGGTACGAAATTTAGCTTAAATAGCATTTACGACCGCGCTTTTTACTCTAGTATCACTTAGATATCGATTCATTTTTCTTCTTCTTCTTCATCTCATCGATCTCCTCTTTACTTACACTTCCATCGAAGCATGTCCAACGCAAGTTCTTCATTTCCTCTCAAACTTTTACACCATCTTTCTTCCGTTCCTCAGTATCATCGAATAAATCGTGAATATTATGTAAAACACGTAAAGAATAACATTACTCGATACCCTCTTAATTAATTAATAATTAGCCTTTGTTACATTCCACACTTGTCTCTCTTGCTCTCTTTTTCTCTCGCGCGCGCACTCTTTTTTAATGGTCAGTCCAAGTTGCACTCTTCCTTTTTTTTTATTTTTTCTTCTTCTTATGTACATATATATCGCTCAGCTCCAGTGAATTTGCCTACTTTGATATTCACAGGTTTCTTTTTTTTCACTCGTGTCTCATGAATTATCTTCTACGATACTCCTCTTCACAGTATAAGTTAATATATATGCATATGTGTACATAGACAGTACGTGTGTGTGGTATTTACGAAATATGTCCAATATACATATACAGGTCTAAAGCAGTCTTAAAAACTTTGTTCAGGGGTGTGTGAGAGCCGTGAAAAATTTATACATTAGCTTATAATACTTCTTCCTTCTCTATCTCGAGTTAACACAATTCGTTAAGATGCAAAGGGCCACGCGAGCCTCTGAAATAACATTAAAACAAAAAAAGAAGAAAAAAGAAAATCATTTGAAGGAAGCGACATCGTTATAAAACGAAAAAAATGAATTTAGACTCTTGTAATACCAGCATTCTCGGTTGTGTATCAGTAGTTCAAAAATTAAGTAGACACTCTTATCTGGAGCTGATGTGGATCAATAAATTTCCATTTCGATATGATATAAATGCGTTAAAAATAAAGTTTTGCTCAGCATCCTTCGCGTCATTTTCATTGGCGTGGATGATGCTTGTCCTTTGAAATTCGAGTATTTTGTTATTATGCGTTCTCTTTTTTAAATCATGGAGAATGAAAAATTAAAAGAAACATGTACACTTTACATTAGAAATAATTTAGAAGCTACACAATTCTATTAAATGTTACACATAATGGAATCTCGTAAGGATGAATTTACACAGGTATACTTAATGTTTCTCTCGTCCTTTTTTCATTTTTTTTCTTTACAAAGTACAATTATACCAGACTCTATCCTTGTCGATGTTAGTTTACGAATAGGATAATTTATATTCAATGCTCAAGATTGCAAGACACTTTCATATATACGTTTCTTTTTAACATCGAGGAGTAAATTACGGACATGAAGTGCAAACTGGTAAATATACACAAATCAAATATGTTTATTGTACAATTTCTACTACTTACATTGACAACCGAAAAGCTCGTTCAAAGAACCTTAAATGGGAACTGAATTTGTAAAGGAATCGCATTTTCTCTACTTCACCCACGAATGGTTGTTTTACAATCGTTACAAATATACATATATATACAAACTAAATACTATTTCCGTTAAATTGGATAAAGTTTCATGATGTCTGACCCCCTTTAAGGACAGGTCTTAATTGCCCATCACACGAATAAGAAAATTTATGGATGGCAAAACAAAACACTCAGTTGTTTTTTGTGCGGTACATCATGTACTTTTACATGTGATTTTTTTTACATAGTAAGTTCCTTTCTTTCGTTTTAATAGATGTAAATATGACGCATAGTCACAATTCAATTATTACATGAATCTAAGCACACGCTTAAAGACTCTGTACTTTTTGTTAAGAACCACTAGGCCTGGCTAGAGCTTCTTAGCCTATTCGTGAAACAATTTCTCCTAGCACATGGGGTGTTTCCAGACAACGTGGAATGGACAATTCTTGTTAAAATCTTGTTATTTTTAACACTGATGTGGTCATACAATATTATGCCACAACTTTATCATAGTATGCCTTATTTAAAGAAAGTTTTCTCTTCCTTTGTATCGCATTGGTTCATCATTTCTTTTTTGTTTTTTTTAACCTTAATTACATATATTCCATTTCTTAGACCCTTTCACCCACCTGCGTTCAGTATCGATGCTCTCGTATATTATACACTACCCAGCACAAAGAGGTATGTCAATTTCCACCACATTGCAAACACGTATCCTCGTTTAGTCCACTCACTTAAAGAAAATGGTCCTTTTTTCCCCTGCTACAAAAGAGTTGTATGTACGATCTTTTGATCGAGTCCATTTTGCATGTAGGTGGGCCAGAAATGGTAACAGCAATTAAAAATCACAAATTCCTTGTTTCCTTCCAGTTTGCCTACTATGACAATCTTTGTCGTTTTGGGGAGGGCGTCACCTCCGTATCCTCGTCTTCTTCATCTGAATCTCCTTCATAATCGACCAGGCCCTAGAAAATATATTATTATGTACGCATTTTAAATTAATAATTAATAATTATAGTGTTAGCTCGCTGCTATTTCGTAGCGTTTCTTCCTCTATACTGAGACCAGAAAGAATATTTACCTTCTTAAATAATGCAGTGCCTGTTTTTTCTACCGTCGCAATAGTTGAATTTGGGGTGGGTTCCGATGTAATTGGAGATTCGTTCGTTGTTGTTGTTGTTGTTGTTGTTGTAGTAGTAGTAGTAGTATTATTGATTTGCGATTGTTGCGAGGCAATATTATTGTTAGCAGTATTATTGTTCAACACAGACTGCTGTTGCTGCTGCTGCTGATGATGACTTTTAGAATCTGCAAGAGCAGGATTAAGTGCAGAATTTGAAGTTGACGATTGTTTCTTAGCAGAAGCCGGAGGCACAAGATCTGCTGCTGCCGCGGGTACGACCGCCTCACCCTCATCAAAGTCTTCCTCTTCGTTGAACCACATTTCCTCTTCCTCGTCTAATTGTCTCTGGTCCCTTCTGTATCGACTATTTCGCAATATGGATGGAACACTGAACAAATACAATCAATTATACATTAAATTGTGTGCTGCTGGAAACGAAATGAATTGTTTAAGAAATTTATCTATGGGAAAAAATATATACCTGTCAAGCGCTGCTCTGTCGCGATCTTTCAACTTGTCCTGATGTTGTTCATACCTTAATTTCAGAGCTTTAAATGTTTGTACATAATCAATTGCTTCCAGTTCTTTGGAGAAATTTTCAACAACGTGCGAACATAACGATTTAATATCCTCCTAAAATCAAATTAATAAACATGTTAGAAACATAAAATTTTATGGTACAATTTTTTCACCGAGAGTTTGGACTTACCAGTTTAATAAATTCAAACATTTCGAGAATAGCAGAATCCAACAAATTATATCTACCATTGTTCCTCACAAATGCATCGAATACGGGTGCAAATAAATTTCCTTTTATGATATATCTATTGTAAAATTCATCTTTCAATGCCACAATTTTTCTCATAAACCTCAGAGCACACAGCACCAGAAACGTGTGTGTTGATTTCATTAAAACAAGTATCCGTTTGAGCAGATCTTTGTTTAATATGCAATTCTTGATGTGGTACGTGTGATGTTCTACACAAAATGACAATAACTCTAAGATCAATCCTAAAAGCTGTACGGTTCTATAATCTTCTCTTGCTGGTCGTTCTCCTATTGTGTTTGCTAAAAGTGGTGCTATCAGTGTTCCAATGCTATTCTTGTAGAAGTAGTTTAAGAAATCAGTCTTTTCTGATTTGTTAACGGAAGCCAACATGTTTTCTGGATCGAGGAGCAGACGTAATACACCAGCTAGTTGTACCGCTCCCCCCAACTCGGGATCACTATCGCCGACGAGTTGAGCAACTATTACATTTATTAACATTTGGTCCTGTTCTGTATTATTTATTTGTTGTAGTGTATAATCTCGAACAACACTCGGAGAATATTCCACTATATAAGTCAATATATCTATACTAGCTGTTTTTGTTTGCGCATCATTCATTGCCAAAGTAATTTCTAAAGCAGGTAAAATACCAAGTGCTGTTAAGGTTTTATAAAAGGCCTCCTTTCCTTGTGGTTGAAGATTCTGAGAAAAGTTACAAAATTCTTTCAAGAAGAGAACTAGATCGCGTCTCTTGTTGTCCGATGTTGCTTCATCAGTTAACTGGCGGAATAGTTCGGTAAGGAATTTCTCGTCATCCTGTATCAAAGTCACTATTTCAACCTTATTAAAAAATATAAAGCTACTCAATGTATTTAACATATTATCTTCGAATACGCTTGGAGTTGGTAAAACTACATCCTGAATGTATTGAACTCGATACGTTTGGTGAATTTTAGCTAGTAGTTCAGCATTTGTAATAGGAATTGCTTGCTTAAATCTGGCTAACTGTCGAAGATATTCTCTATGCCTCTTTGGCTGAGGTAATGTCGGCTCGTATTCCAAACACCCAACAACATCGAAAATCGTATCTTCGCTAAACATAACTTCAAATAATGTGTTTTTATTAAGTAGGAAAATATTTTTAAATATGTCATACAGATGATGCAGTCCTTCGATGTTTTCTAAATCTTCGCAGGTGTGAAATAGATTTAACAATTTCTTGATATAGCCTTCTGTTTCTAAAGCTAATGCTAATTTGTCTTTCCTCATTTGCGAAGATAAACAATTTCCTATTAGTTCATTAATATCTTCCAATCTGCTTAGTTCGCACGGAGGCAATTCTATGGGAGGTGCAGCATCTGACATATCATCGAACCGTTCATCTTCTGATTCTTCAACAATGTCTTGGGTAATTTCAACCGATGGATCTTTGCCCTGAACTTGACATATTTTCTCCCAAATTTCATCACAGCCAGCCTTTTCTTGAAAACTTAAGGCTAAATCAAAATTTTCTCCTTCTGACCAAACTATTAAAGTATCCTGAAATAGAAAGGAAATAAATGATTTATCACTTTCACAATTAATCTGTCCACTTTATACACGAGCACTTGTCATATGTTAAAATTAAAACCATTTGATATGGAACATGACAAATTTCATACATAATAATATGATTATTTCATTGTTTATCGAATAATAATGCAATATTCTATTTACAATTTAAATATAATTATTACCTGTTGCTTCTGATATGCTGTATCAGGTTGTATTCTACTTTCCAACAAAACTGAGCCATCGCTCTCTGCTCTGACTAAAAGTGATATTCCTTTTAGTCTATCAACATACGAAGAAGATACATGACCTGTACCGCGATCATCCCATTGCCTATCAACATTGAGCGCATACAACTTCACTCTTCTGCGTGTATCCGTCATGTTGTAAAAATTAATTTGTACACACTGTTTTATAATATCACCAACTACCTTGCATCCCTTTTATTTTCACCAACTCTTTGGCTTATTAAATATATTTTATGTACGTTTCTCAACTCTCTGATATATCGACAAATGCACCGAAACCTGCATGTATCGATCTGTCAATTACTTCCTCGTAACCCATCAAGGCTTTTTTATTTCAAACATCGACTGTATAGGAAAGAAAACACCTTTCAACGTATGATTTCTTCTAATGTTCTGATTCGTACACAAGATTTTAATTCTGTTCCAATTGTTGGGGCAAATCGGTGATGTAATTGTTTATTAACAAATACACCAGAAAGAAATCTTTGTTAATCTCTAATAACGATTAATGACAATCTTTACAGACTTCACCAGCTTATGTGTCCTCCTAATTTTTCACTAATCGTATAATATACCTCTCTTTAAATGAACTTACACAATATCGAGTTTTGTCACTAAGATTGTTAAGAATAAAATACGAACGACATGGGCCCGTCACGTAGCTCACATGCCTCGGAGTTCAACTGACGGAACGAGATTGTTTACCGTAATAGATGTTTATGCGCTCTTCGTTGCATAAGCCTGATTCTTGCGCCAAGAAAAACCTCTCGGGACGCGCGGGAAAACTTTACGTTCGTGCACGTTTCCCTTATCACGTGTCGTAGGTAAGGAATGCGAATAATTCTCAGTTGTATGCAGAATTACTCGAGATAGCCAGCTTGTTGTCGTGGAAAGTCGGGAAGAAAATTTTGTTGCTGAGAAGACGGCACTCTGCGTGCTCTCTCACCGCTGTATACGGTTCCCGCGACAAACGAAACCCAAATTAAACTCAATCCTCTTGCAATACAAATACTCATAAGTACACGATTATTTTACTCGATTCTTTGCGATATTGCGATCGCCAACCATTGCAATTCTTTCGTTCTTATTAAGCAAAATCACTCTAAAATTGACATAGACACTGAGCAGCCACAACACTACACTCCGCCATGTTAGATCACAACAACGCGCTACGGGGTTCGCCTCGTGTATCTCAAGGATTTTAGCGCGTAATATAATAATTCGAGTTCACCAAATATTACGTTCAAGAACGCAGCACAAATTGCTTGAAATAATTTAAAATTGACTTTCAAATGATTAATTGTATGTGTACCTTGCTGACACTACTATCTTTTAGTACTATATGCTTTATAAAATATTATGTATTTTCAAATATGGTATAATATTTAACAATTCAGGAATTAGGAATCTGTAGACGTTAATATTTAATGTGCATATAGACGAAAAGAAAATTCTGTGTTACAAGTTTAGTTATATTTTGCAAACGATAAATTATCATTTGTATATCTAAACCATACAAAATATAAGCCATACACATACGTAATATTTAAGCCAATTGAAAATTAAGTTGCATTTACAGAATGTATCTTATTGTACAATTAATTAAATAACGTCCGTTAAGCAAGTGTTAATACCTTAGAAAATCTTACAACATAATTAATAATGATAAATCAAAATTTTTAAACTAACAGAAGTACAGTTTGACGTTAAATAATGCGACATTTTGTCCAAAATATTATTTATGCCGTTTATACGTGGCAGTTAACATCTATGAAAGAATTACTGTACATGTAAAAAAATGTTTAGACACTGTATATTATTCAAGATAGTTGAGCCTCACACATCTAAAAATGTACATATATTTGTAATATACCATTTGTGCAAATGTTAAATTATAGAAAATAGGCGTTCAATACAATTTCATTTCTAGTTTGGTGTAGTCGCATCAAGCTTGCGCAATTTCGGGATTGAAAAATGAGGTTATAATTATCTTTCTAACTGATCGATAAAATTTAACGAACGAGAATCGGTTATCTACGTTAATGCCATTTTTCTATATTTATGAAAAATATTGCTCCAATTGTTTGATAGTTTGGATTTGACGTATATGTACGCTTATTTTAGGAGAGTAATTAATTGCATGTAAACGTTTTCATGTTATATCAAATAAATTATTGTATATTCGATATTTTTGTACGTGTAATTAATATATATGTACAGTATTACATATAATAATATTTATTATGTGCTACCAAATAATTTAATATCATAGTTTTATTAATGAATTTAATATTTCCTATAACATGATGTAACTTCGTTCAAAATTTTATTCTTATACAAATTAAAATTATATTACTTATTATTGTTAGAATATCTTGTACATTTGTAACTGTAATTTAAAACATCTACATACATTTTTGTATCTATTTTAGAACTTTTGTGTTAGCTCGTATGTGCTTATAAATAATATAATTTATTTTGTACTTATCTTCTAGTCTCACCCGATGTATACTTATTGTTCCAAAATTATTACAAATAATTTTGCACGCATCAAATAAACAAATATATTTATTATATATATAATAATATATGTCTATAATAATTAGATTACAGTCATGTATGGTGACTGAGTGTAACGCATCCACGCACCAACACAATTATTCCTATTAATATGTAATAAGCAATAGAATCTGTACATTAGCCTGCATGTAGCACAAATAATGCTTATATTTTGTAATATAAAGATTGGGGGATGAAGAATAGAAGATAAACCGAAGTAATTTCTAGATAAGGAGCACAAAAACAATATATGTAATTGGTACAAAAGTCAGAAAGAGGAATCCTGTACAATCATATCAAATATATACACATACACGCGAAAACTAGTTTAAAGAAAGAGAACTAGTTAATTAGAGTTTGGTTGGATGGTAAACTATAATTCGCATGCTTTTATATTTCTTATAAAAGAATTTACATAAAAGAAAACAAATCCATTGTATCATCTCCTTCGAATGATGGTTGACATTATTTACGATTACTTATGTTATAATATATCAACTTTGAATTTTAAGCATTTAATCGTATTTCTTACACATCTTTTCCAAATTATTAATCGTATCTGTACCCAGGCCTGTTATTAACCAAAAGTACAATTATATTACACAAAATTATCACATAACTTTACAAACATTTACTCCGTTGTTAGTTGAGCTGAAAATTTTTCTAGTCTACGTCTTCGTAACATCTCCTGTTCGCTCAATGATTCCATGCCATTGCTAATTGATGATATTGGAGCTACATCGTTACCATTTGTGCCTGATGACGTGTGAACGTTATCAACGGAAGAATTTGTAGTAGGAACATTCGGTTCGGCATTAAGCTGCGGTTCTTCCTTATCAGGTCCAGAATCAGCATTTTTCGACGTCCCCTGTTTCGCCACCGAAGGAACGTCCGTTGTAACGTTTGTATTAGTTGTTGCAGTTGGTACTGGAATGCTGTAATAACAAGTATAACTTGACGATTCAACTTCAGCTATTTCTCTACATGTTCATATGCACGCTTTTTCTTTTAACATACTTGTCAGTAGCAGCTGCTGTCTGATAGTGATTCATCATTGCAGTTGCAGCATCTAACAGAAGCTGAACTCTTTGTAACGTTTGTATTCTAGCTTCGACGGATTGTCGTAGCATACCCTCCATTGCTCTAAGCTCTTGTTCACTTAATTCTGCAAGATTTGGCGGTGGTGTTGGGATAGGTGGTAACGGCACCATAGTCGGAAACGGTGGTGGAAATAATGGTACACCACTCCCTGCTAAATTTTGAAATGACGTTGTGGGTGTATTTGGTGGGCTATTTTGCCCCTGTTGTGGCGGTGTCGTTGCACCCGAAGCTTGTTGCTGCGGTTGTTGTTGTTGTTGTTGTTGTAATGGTGGTGGAGCTCCTGGAGCTTGCATTCCAGCCCAAAACGCTGGTAAGACTTGAACTTCATTTGTGAGAGAATGGGAATTAATTTCTCTCGATATCAAAATGTAAAAGAAAGGGTACTGTTGTGCATACCAATTGGATTAAATCCCTGAGCCTGAGGCGCTTGAGGTGCTTGCGGTCCGGCCTGCGGCTGATTTTGTGGCCTATTTCCTTGATTATTGTTCACAGGCCTTAAAATGTTTAAGCGGCAGGTGGGACACGTTTGTTGACGTTGAAACCACGAACGAAGACATGCTGTGTGAAAAATATGATTGCATGGTAGCTTTTTACTTGCTGCCACCATTTCCTCTCTAGAAACGTAATAAACATGTAGGCATACTTAATATTATAATCACACTTATACTGTAACAAAAAAAAGAGTACTGTATTATTACGCTTACCTGCATATAATGCATACATTATCAGCAGCAGCTAATTCCTCGGCCGTTGCATCTGGATACAATGTATTCATATTCCTAATAGCTCGACGAGACATTACAATATCGTGGAAAGCTTTCTTAAAATCTCTCATTGTATAATACATTGCACGAAGTGCAAACAAAGGCAAGGTATACAATTTGACCATCAAGGTGACAAATGCTACATACAAAAAGACCTGTTACAAAAGAAAGTATATTAAACACAGTGCTTGCTGAAATTATTAAAAGGTAGATATTATTAACTTTCCTCACCTTCAACAGCCCAATTATTAATTCAGTATACAACAAAAATACTGGTTTATTGTCCCATGGGTTTTCACTTTGCAGATCTATTGTATGCAATATATACTTTACACCAATATTGAACACAACAGTTAAAAGGATAGCGTATTCAAAACCAAACACAAGTTGCACAGAAGGGCCTTTTGTGGCAGTTGTAAAATATGCGTAATGAATCATGATTAAATTGATAGTAAACAACAGCGCCAACAGAGTACCAACTCTTAGGTGAAACAGCCATGTTATTACTGGGCTTCTTTCCATCTGAAAATCAACATGTTACACTTTGCAATGAAACTTTTCGAAATTCATTATTGTTACTTACATAATCTACACGATCCTCCGCCAACCAATGGAAAGACTTCAAAAATAAGAGAAGCGTGAATAACGCTACAAATTTTGGGCTGAAGTCGTCCCTGAACACTGTGAACGCGAGACAAGTCTCAGTCACTGCGTACCACACTTTCTCCAGCAAGTGCTACAAACGAATAACTTTCGATATAAACAGTCGTATTTTATGAGATCGTGAAACCATGTATAACGTGTACGATATAATCTTACCTCAAGTTCAGCAGCGCGTAATGTGCCGAAAAATATTTTCCGAAGGAAAGCATTTATCATAAACACTAGGATCAAACCCTGCGTATAGATTACCTACAACCCACGTGATAAAATAAATAAAATCGGACGTTAGAGCGATCAGAAATAATGAAATATAACATCAGAGTAGGATTTACAAAAGGAAAACATCGAAATTTACCGTCATACTAGGATTGGATTTGGTTATGTGAACTACTGTTGGATAAAATTGTTTTCTTTGATAATAAGCATTGCCTATCACAGCGCACGTTAACGCTGTGCTTATTAACATTATTCCGGCCTCCCTCATCTTTGCTCTGGTTAGTTTTTTCAGCCCAAAGGCTGTTTTTCCTTGATAAAATATTCACTGACACTTATCCCACCAACAATTTACGTATCAACAGCTGTAGATCAACCTAGAATCAACGAGGCGCTGCTATCATAACGACAATATCCAAAACTATCAATGAATGTTCATTACCATTCCAATCATATTTTACAAAAGAAAAACAATCATTGAATGTTACCTTTTTCGTTTCATACCTTTATTACCTAAATACTCCAGATAATGTTAATTCACAAAGGATGCGTATGTAGCGTGTCATAGTTTGTTTCATTTGTGTGCAATGAACGTGTATTATTTTTACTTGACAGTTCTGGATAGGACAGACGGTAAAATTTGATTGGCGGAGACGCCTGAATAAATGCTTTACAATTGTGCTACGTGACACCACGTGGAATGCAGTAAAAAATTTGACTTTCGTAAACCTTATCCTTCTTTTTATTTCTATTTTATAAACTGCTTCCTGTTTAGTAGCATGCATATATATTGCTGAACACAAATTTTGCACACGCTAAATAAAACATTACAATACGAGCAGCTAATATAGTCCTGTTTTATTTTTCCATACATAGAAGATTTAAATGGCACAAATTTGGAAAACCAAAAACTAATGTTGCAATCTAGTAATGTATCACTTTTGTACTTTTTTTTAGATAGATGTAAATATATACTATAATAGTGCTAAAACCAATTACAAAAAACATATATATATATATATATAAATACAGATATTTAAAAAAAACATGTTTGCTTACATGTCTAAAATGTTGACATTTATCAATACGTCGTATTGTGTATTGTGGAATATTAAAATGTATGATACAAAAATCGTATGGGCAATATATTTTTTTACACATTTATGTTTCCATTTAACATACTTAAAATACTCGTCGATATATTCGTATGACAAATCATCATACATAAAAATACAATGACTATTATAAAATGCTATGAAAATAAGTTTTTCCTATAAATTTTATATCATTAAATTATAATGGGTCACATAATGTGTCCAATGTATGACTAAACGCATCACGAAATGGAATACTTTGGATGTAATTTCCATTAAATTCATACATCGTTATTAAACTAAGTATGTCTACTGATGTTTTTCGTTGTCTTTAAAATACTTTTTGGACTTTGATATTTTGGTGTTCCTAATTGACTTACAGCCTTCAAAGGTGTTCTACGAGAATCTATTATAGGCTTCCTTGATAACGCCTTGGCACTTTTCGGTGTTTTCACGGTTAATGGTTTTTTAATATGTGGAGTCCGACATAGTGTACTATTATCGGCTTTATACATATTCAATCTTGTCTCGTGTAATATTGTATTCATAGGCATTTTGTTAACAAACGGTGGAGTTCCAGTAGTTATGTTTTCTTTTTGATGAATAACTGCATTGGATAGCTCGGAATCTTTTGAAATACAATGATATGTTTCAGCTTCTTCTTCATCTAAACTTATATCTGTATTATCTGCATTCATTACAGTACAAGACGGTGAATATCCTACCATTTTAGGGTTTTTACATCTTATATTTTTAATTGTCCTTCGTGATAATTCAATTTGTTCATTGCTCTGTTTTACATTATTCGTATAATGGTTAATTTTTGCACTAGATATATCATTTTTCTTGCAAAATGCATTGTTTTGTGCATGTACCTTCGTCGTACATTCATCAAACAGTTTAGCTTTAGCTAATACCATTCCTGCGTTCTGAGTTCTTAATTTTGCAATCGACGCACGACCCGTCTGAGTAACTGGAGTGCTCATTTGATTCGTTGACTTAAAATAACCGTCTGCATCTTTCCATGACACTACTGACTTGTTCCAAGATTCAGACTTGGGTGTCAATTTAGTTACGGCCGCGTTATTTAATATCATATCTTGCTGACTGTTACTCTTCTTCAATTTCTCAAGATTTCCATTATAGCACATAGCTGTGTTTGTAAATTCATTTCCATGGAAAGACGATACTCGCCGGACGCCAGTCTGTGCTCGGCGTGTTATTGGTTGAACAGAATTTTGATCACGTTCCCTGGATTGTGCATTCGAATGGCCCAACTCGCTACGTATATTATTTAACATAATGTTACTTTGTTCTTGATCCCAAAGGGATGTAGATATTGGTCGTACGCAAGTATCGTCTGCTGTACAATTTAACGAAGAAGGCTCTTCACCACGTGTACAAACTTTATTTGCTTGCCGATGAGAATGTAGAGGTGCCTGTAAGTCTGATCCATGGGAAATGTGCCACGAAGCAGTTCGTCTAACACGTTTACTGAAAACACGATAGATGTAAGTCAATGGAAATAATGATTATACTTATAGTTATAATAGAGAGTTATATATGATTAATAAGAGAAATTTAAAAGCATCATAATTTCTGTACCTCATAGTTCTTTCTTGTGATCTTCTTCTTAGATTTCCGATTTTTCGAGCACTCGGAGATCTGATTATTTTATGCTCAGCAGATCTCCTAATTTTAAGTTCTTTACCGAGTTTTTTTGCTAAATAGTCTGTTGTTACCGTACTTTCAATGCTAGCTTCCTCTAAAGTCTTTTCATATGCAGTTTGCACCTTTTTGACAGAATGCGGTAACATATCAACATTTTCCTCCTCATTCTCGTCATTTACACAACCAAATTCCTGTGAAAGGCGAGATTCGATTGCCGATACTCTATTTTTAATTTCTTCATATTCACTTTTGGAAATCGTAACGTATTCTTCCGACTGATTGTCTAAAGATGTAACTTGAACGTGCGAATATGCTTCAAAATTATTTACAGTTAGCCTTCTTTTTGGCGGGTATGCATATTTCTGACCAAAACTGTCTCGCATCTTTCGTTCCTCTGAACTTGAATTCGATGGTGCATACCGTTTATTAGAATTAGCATCGTCTTTTGTTAACGAGCCCTGCTCGTCGCTATCATCTGATAAATTAACATCTGCATCAGTAAACATATTATTATATTCTCTATGAAGTTCGTTCGATACATCGTTATCTTTTAAAATTAATTTTAATTGCGACGAACCATCGCTGTATGTTCTGTATGTTCTCTGTGAGTCACACGTATTACAAACAGAACTCCAACGTCGTTCTGTACGAGTATCAAAAGTATTTGTATAGGATTCCGGATCTTCATCAACAGCTTTCTACAACAAAAAAATGAACAGAAAATAAACGAAAACCTCAATGCATTACAAACTGTATTAATATCCTTACTGATTTTTTTGGTACAAAACGTTCCAAACTAAGTCTTATTTTTTTGGACTTATCTATTTTTTCCGCAGCTTTCCTAAAATAGATACGAATTGATTCATGTAAAACAAATTTTTTTATCGTATGTAAACAAACATAATAACTACATACTTTTTCTTTGCACTTGCTGGATCCAAGTAATCGACCTTTCTTTTTTTTGTAGACTTCATATTTGATGCATGCATTGAAACAAAATGTTCAGGAATTCTTTGATTATCACCCGAATTATTATCTTCGGATATAGCATTTTTTCCCACAATCTTTTTCAAGCCATTAAACATTCCTAAATAGAAATAAAAGACTTGAAAGGGATCTTTGTGTACAGAAAGATACTGACCCATCAAGCAATTAAGTTAGCAACAATAGTTAGTAGGTACATGTTATTGAAATGTAGGATTGCGTTTAGTACACAAAGCTTTACTAATACACGAAGCAATATATGTAAGTAGAAATTACAAGTTTATTACTATGAACAGATTCACAGACATACTTAGATTGAGGTTGGAGGCACTTAGATGTGGCTTACGTGTAAGACTTCCACTGCGATGTTTCTTTTTTCTGTACTTTGAACGTGAATGATCAGATATGTCTAACTCGTTATCTGTGCTACCAATTGTTTCCATAGAAATTGCTTGCGATATATGATCTGGTAAAATACCAATACATTCTGCGTTTTCTATTAAAATCTGTAAATAACTTTCTAGCATTAAAAAGAAATTGTGCTGCCGTTTTTTATTCTCATTCTTTAATATAAAACTGTCACCTTGGTAACTCTTAAATGCAATTCGAGGCGCATTTGCACAGCACTCATAGTTGTCTCTTGTAAAGGCATAATATTTGGGCCAACAACTTTAGCCAAATTATCAATACTCATTTTATTTTGCTCTTCGCATAATGAAACCTTTTTCAAAAATTCCATAAAGAATGCTAAAGTATTGAGGTGATGAGGTGGCAAAAGAATGCAAGCCAATAACAATGCCTCTACATTAAAAGTTTTAAGCATAACGCAATGTACAAATAAATCGTGATACGTATATGGAATTAATGGTTCCGGTAACTCTCTGAAGAATGTTTTTAAACAATTAGCCACATCAATGGCATGATGCTTTTCTCCCAAGGTACCACCGTTATCTAAACGTGCAATTAATTCCCGTTGTCTAAGCTGCGAACCTGCTTTTCTAAATAATCCTTCTTGAAAAATGTACTTTTCTAAAAATGCGGATGCTTGACTAATAAATGCTGGCACATGCACAATTGCACCGGATGATAGATTCACTACATCCAACGATTGATATAACAAAGGTGTCTTGAAGACTTTCTTCGAAATATGTTTAATTCCTTCTGGTCTTTCTATTTTAAACATGTTCTTTTTGAAGCGGTATTTAACCCCATAATTACGAAGATCTCCGATAACTGAATGATATACTGTTTCTTTATGTAGAACATCGTAAATCAGCATGTTTGCGCTTCGTAGATACAAACTGTTCAGTCATAAATTAGAGTGAAATCTTTTATTTGAAAATCGTATAAAAATACAACACGGTACTCATTTTCAAACAAATGTAATCAAACATAGAGTGTATTGAACTATCGCGTAACTGACATTCACTGTTGCCAACTATAAGGACCAAATTTTCCGCAACGAAATAATGTTTAACATTCTTCTAATTTTTCTCTAATTAATAAGAAATAAATAGACAATATTTATGCTAAACATTGTACACGACCGTTATTTAGAGAAACGATATTCATATTTTAGTTTCCCGTTTTGTATATAAAAAAAAAATATCGATTAAATATATCGATACAATAGACCGCTAGATATATTCAATACTTGTGCACTGTAACGCGGGAAAGATTTTTCTTTTGAACCTAAATACGATTATAATAGATTAATAGACCCTTTTATTTGACTAGTCAAATACAATTTGTAAAAGTAATACAATATATGGAGAATATGAGAATTATAAAATATTCATTAAAAAAAAAAGAAGAAATATCGGTATAGGTGAACAAAATATTTAACTCCTGTTGGTTAAATTGTAACTTTACTATTTACGGATATTTAATTCCTACAAGTATAAAAATGTAAAATTTTTGGTATCTATCTATTATATATTTAAGTTGGGGAAGGTGTCCGCTGTGAATATATTAGGCTAAACTTAGTTCAGATATTCCAATCAATTAAAAAAAATATACAGTACAAAGTGCAAAGAAACAAATTAAATTACAATTCAATGCAATCTGTACAACATTTTCCGTTGCATACGATGCTGAAGTTCTCCCCGACGTATCATTGTGTGTATAACTTTATAAATAGCACGTTCAGGGTACGCTTGTTTCGTAAAGTCTTTCACAATATTTTGTTCCGATACTTGATTTCCAATAGGAAATCTACGTTTCAATTGTTTTTCAATACGAGCTAACATTTCATGATCTTCATCTGAGGTAAATCCTTCGGCACCTAAAAATTGAACACATTTATACGTTTATGTATAACCACAAGAAAAGAAAATACTTATAGAACAATTATATTACCAGCTAAGGATCCAGACATTGCAGCATCTAAAGTAGACACTTGGAAGAGTCTAAGCGCTTCATTAACGTGTATTTCTGTAGCAAAAGGTAGCAATCGCATCTTAGCTAAAGATTCCGAAATTCTTATTACAGCCTCTAATTGCCGAACTGTTATGGGAATAGAAAGTCTTTTTTCTGTATCTTTCTCGTGTTCCCTGGTGCTAGCTCGCATTACAACATAACGATTTTTTAATTTCTCTCCTGCTTCTTTGCTGAGCCTGGGCCCACAACGACTATAAACAAAGTATATAAATTAATGAAGAACAAACATTGTGTTTTCAAATAAGAAGCACTCTTACGTTCTACAGAAATAGATGTATTTCTTCAAAATATGCAACGGTAGTTCTCCTTCCGCGGATTGTTCTGTAACTTGACCAGCATTAGTGTGGATATTCATTACATGTTTCGCTAATAATATGTCCTTGTTTTGCTCGTGCACGTCCTTAACAATGAATATCATATCGAAACGTGATAAAATCGTTGGCATAAAATCGATGTTTTCTTCTCCCTTTATATCATCCCAACGGCCAAATATCGAATTTGCCGCTGCTAAAACGGAACATCGTGTATTTAATGTCGTAGTTATTCCAGCCTTTGCAATAGATATGGTTTGTTGTTCCATAGCTTCGTGTATAGCAACTCTATCATCTTCTTTCATTTTATCAAATTCATCTATGCAAACTACCCCACCGTCGGCAAGAACCATAGCACCCCCTTCCATAACAAAATTTCGCTGCAAGGTAAATGAAATACTTTATAATAGAGACGAATTATAGTACATGATGAAATTTTAAAGCACTGAATGTTTGCTACTTACCGTTACCGGATCCCGTAAGACTGATGCTGTCAAACCAGCAGCTGAACTCCCTTTTCCAGATGTATAGACTGCAACCGGTGCAACCCTTTCTACAAACTTTAATAATTGTGATTTTGCTGTACCGGGGTCTCCTAACATTAAAATATTAATATCTCCTCTTCTACAGAGACCATCAGGCATTCTTTTCCTAGACCCACCAATTAACAAACACGCTATAGCTTTTTTAATATCTAATGCGCCAAAAATACTAGGGGCTATACTTTTTGCGATTCTTTCGTATAAATTTGGATCAGACGCTATGCGTCTAAATAAATCTTCTTCTTCATTGGTAATGCACGGATGAGTACCTACAAAAAAATTGAACCACCCAAGGATAAATATCTTGAAAAAGGATTCACTAATGTTTAAAGTCTTTAGGCAATATTTACCACTTCCTGTATTTTCCCCATCTACGGAAATGCCAATAACTCTTATATAAGGAGCTCTAACACCAACTAATGATTTCTCCTTTGCAGCTCCTCTGCCAGTAGTTCTAGTAACCTTTTTAATAGAATATATGCCCAAAATAAGAACTCTATTGCCTGGCACAACTCTATCGCATAAATACCGTTCACAATACAGTTGTAAATGTCTTGGCATTTCGCCCTGGGGAATATGATCGGGAAGTTCTTGTAATTTCAGAGTTTGAAAGTCAACGCACTGACATTTATCTGGCATTATAAAAAATGGATCCAACGGGCATTTTGGCCGGCCAGCTTGCTCCGTTGAACATTTCCTAGGCAAAACGTATCCTTCTAATCCAGGTCTGATAGAAATGTTGTTTTGAGTGCTTCTGCAAGATCGACATTGTATAGATATTTTTGTTGCTTTCGCTCTGATCCCAGATGCAGAAATAATAATACCAGGTATTTTAATTAGTTTGGAAACCACATCAGGCTAAAAAAAAAATTAACATTGATAATTATTGTACTGCATTAAGAGTATTATGTATTTCTGTTGTGACGAAAATGTTTTAATATTTTATCTTACTTTCATTCCTCTCAATGAACTTGGATGCGCATCTGAAGATAATAATACTTGTATGTCTTCCACTTTTTCTTCACCATCTGGTCTGGGAGCGGTAAGTTCATCTGCCAAATCTTTTGCAGCTTCCTCCAAAATTGGTAAATATTCTGTGGGATGCTTGTAAACTTTTTCGGCAAGGGATTCATCAAATGCTGCTAAATCTTCCAAGTTAATTTCTACCCAAAAGTTACCGAGATTATAATTACGTTTTAAGGTATCCCTAAAAAGAAAAACGAGTTCATCGTCTGATAAAAAGGAGTCTGACAAATGAACAACATTAATTTAACGATGAATATCATGCAAATTGTTATGTATACACATACCTATATTTGTAATTGAAATTACCCTCGTGAAATTGTCTAATAAACTCCATAAACTTCTTCTTCGCAAATTGAAGATTTGTTTGAGTCTCATTATTAGATTCACCTAATGAGAAGTTATCGGAGAAGAATATTCCTGGATCGTCGAAACCTTCCATTTTTAATTAATTTAGAATTTATTTTTAATACAATAATATAAGCATGCACTACTAAAAGTTTGGCGGGAAATACTACAAGGATATGCTTCGAACAGTTTAACATAGACAGAAGAAATCATAGATATGACACCTTATATGCTCCTGCACAATATTTAATACTATATCTGAAAATATATTTAGAGTGCAAGCTAAATAGAAAATAACGTAAAGGGTAAAGTACACGTTAGTTAAAACACATTAAAGTTTTGTGAAAGTGTTATATTGCTATATTATAATTAAAAACTTTCTTACCTAGTCGCCACCTAGTGCGTAAAAGATGGCAAGATGGTTCGGCCATAATGGACTTTCCGTTCTACAGTCGAAGTATTTGTACCTTTCGACCGGTTTTATTTGCGTTATAACTAATGCTGTTTTCTGTTATGATGCTATACTTTCGTTGTATTCCGTTGGACCTGTGCACAAAATAGTCCAATGAAAGATTTCTGTTACTGCGCAATATATTTTAATGCATGGATGAAAAGGGAAAGTGGCAGACGTGATTTGTGTTGAACGTAATCGCAAAGGCCTGATTAAACTATTTGTCAAAGGTGTGCTAATTCAGTGTATTCCAGCTTCACTTTTGTAGTGGAGGTAAGTTTTTATGGATTTTTATCTTCATTAACCTCAAATACGTCAGAAAATGTTTCGGAATATTGTCAGAACCATGACACAAAAATAGTTCCATTGTTCAAACATTGTTGTTGTGTCATACCAATCAGCTGTATTATTTTTAATGCATATTTGCAACCATTTAAATTTTAATTACAGTTTTTAACAGAACTACAAATATCTTATAGTTTTTTAAACGTTTCTGGGATCGTTACTATTATATAGGTTTTCATAAGTGTTGTAAATACTACAAGCTTTTGTAAATGCCCGAGCATCCAGATGTTTGGTTATTTGTGAAAAAAACAGAAATAGAATATATATTAAAACATTGTTTTACATGATGCATATTATGTTATCATTTATTTTGTCGCATTTAATTTTACTCTTTGGATACACATCCCTCTTCATTTGAATACAATTTCACAATTTGGCATTAGTTGAAAATGTCGATGGTCGTCAAAGTGTTGTTCCCGTATCTATTGTGCAAACTTATTTTAATTCATAATATTTTTTATATATGAACGATGGGTTCCATAGATTATTTTCCAAGTGAACACTTGAATAAAAATAATATACTTAATATGCTTAATAAAAGTAATAACTGTGACAATAAAGTAAGCAAATATTATTATTATTGATAATGTGATTTGGAAATTAACATTTGCAATATGCTAAGCTTCTTATTTAATGTTTCATATTTTTTGCAGTTTTAAATGTGATTGTTAAAAAAAATGGGCCCTTATTTAACAAGGAAGCATACCTCGTCGACTTCAAATTCGAAAGAAACTCAGTCGGAGGATAGAACTTCTCGTTCAAAAACGGCCACTAAAACTAAGGGTATTATTGATAAAAGTTTGAGTTCAAAACCAGTCTCAAAAAGCAAAAGTAGCATTGATAAAAATTCGAACTTGCAAAGTACCACAAAAGTAATAGGTACAAGATCTGTAACTTTGGCTAAAAGGACAAGAAACAGGAAAACCGATAGCATAAATTCACAAGCAGAGGGTACTACGCAAAATGAGAAGCAAAGAAGTACGAGAAATGGAAAGTTATTGAAAAAGGACATTAACAATAGACCAACTCCTAAGAAAATTATAACCCGAAGTAGAGCTACTGGATGTGAACAGGATGTAAAAGATACGAAACGGAAAATTAACAAAAGGACCAATAAAAATGTTGCCAATTCCAGGCAAATGTCGTTAAAGGAATCGTTTTTGAACCAATCAAAAATTAAATTGCTACGCTCCAAAACAAATTCTACAAAGGTGAGAAAGGATTCAGAGTCAGTAAAAGAGACACTGGAAAAAAAATCAAGTATAAGCAAGGCAAAACAGCCAATTTATGAATGTCTTCCGCCAGAAAAGTCAATGGACAGTACTGGTGAAATTTATGAGTTCAAATTTGATATTAATGATACGAAAGAAAGATTACCAAAAAGACGAATAAAAAAAGCCACTGTAAAAAAGACACTAGCAAACAAGAAAAGAAAGAGTATTTCTGCGAGATATAAGTTGCAAGGAGCAAAAGTCCGTAAATTGAAACCAAGTACAGAAAAGACTCAAGAGGATAAAAAAACCGATCCTGCTGAATCTGAAAAAAATAAAAATTCTGTAGAACCATTAACGAAAAATGAGAACAAGGGGTTACAAAAGGATTTACTCGAAAATTCTAATGAAGATATGGAAGTAGACAAAGAATCAAATGTGTCAAAGGAATCAAAGAATGTAATAAAAGATCAAACTGTTGATACTAAAACTGCTACGCCTGTAGTTATATCAGTGCACGATATAAGCGATAAAACCATTAAAATAATGGGTGCTTCACGAGTATCAAATTCTGATGACTTTAGGCCATTTAGGCCAACAAATATTTTTGCCAACAGGTTGACATTGCAACAAAAAAATTCACTTAATCATTCTTCATTGGAAAAGTCATTATCTCCCATTACAAAATCGTCTGAAAATCCTCAAATCAATAGCCCCTGGAGGGCATCGCCAGTACTCACCTTTTCTCAAGTGAGAAATGTGTTTCAAAGTACACCGCACAATAGTAAATATGATATTTCGAGCAAAAGATTTGTACGGACATTAAATAACGAATCCAAACAGTATGGAACTCCAATAAGGATAAAAAATCATTTTCACGAGAATAATGAGAATATTAGCACGGAGAGACGCAATACACCTAAATTAAAAACATCCTTAACTCCAAGGAAATTTGGCACTGAAATAACAAACATAGATCATTCTTTACAATCTAATGCCGCAGAGCAAGTGAGTGAAAGATTAACAAGTGATATTGAAAGCATTCAACCAAGTATTGAATCAACTGGTACAGCTACATCTAATATAAATAATGTAATTAAATTCGATAGTAATGAAAATAAGAAGCAGATTAATATTTTAAGTGCCCAAAAAGATGTTAAGAAGGAAACAACAAAAATTAAACTCCAAGCTCGTCAAGAAAATATACTGGGTACATCCGGTGATAAACAAAAAGAAAATTACGAGCCACAACCTGGACCATCGGGTTTACAGAACCGATCAGTTTTGAGTGAACAGAGGATATTGAGACAGTCAAACTTAAATAATTATTTAAATGTAATGGAAGTACCACAGAGTACCACAATCAAGACACCCCATGGAATTTTTGATGATGCAGAATCAACACCAGTTAGTAGTAGAGTAGTGAAGAAATTAAATAATTCCAAAATGGAATTAGAAAATGCGTTTGGTTTTGATGATCATGATGATACTAATCAGGACATGCCTATTCCTGGGCCTCAAATTATAAGTAACCATATGGGAAGAGTTTTGAAACCAATTGTAGGGGCACAAAATATTAAAAAACTTGCAAGATTGTCCATTGGTGAGATAAAAAATAAGTTGCAGAATAAAAAATTAAAAGATATACATGATAAGGAAAATATACATACTGAGAACACACAAGCAAAGCCATTGCACAGCAAAAAAAACAAAGCACCGATTGATACTGTTAATTTTTCTGATACATTTGACATTATATCTGATGCAGATACTTCTGCTTCTGTTTCTGTATCTGATATTCCATTGTTTGTCGATTATGAACCATCACATTTTAGACAAGTATGTTCCTTTTTTTTTTAGTTAGTAGATATATCTTATAAAATATTATCAAACTTTTATGCAACATGTATATACTTTAGCCACCACGACATTCGTACAAGCGGAAACGGGCTGTGAAATTCAGTTTCTCGGAAGGAGAGAGCGATGAAGAGGAAGAAGAGTTAATGACTGAACATGCGAAGAAACGAAAAAAACTTGATAAATTCAAAAAAGGGCAAGACGAAAGATTAATGGAATGGGTTAAGAATATTAATAGAACATTCAACGAAATAGATGAGCATGAACTCTTAATTGAATAAATTGTTAACTGTCATTTTTATGAAACGATTAAGACTACAATCGATGTCTTCGAATGAATTTGATAATAGTAATCTTGAATATGTTTTATTTGTGAGTACCTAATTAGGTTTTTTTATATTTAATAATACAAAACTTTACACAAGCAATGACAGTTAACAATCGTTCGATTATTTTATACAAGAGAACTAGCTTTATATATACATTTTGTACGCAAAGCTATCTATATTTTTACCTACATAATTTATTATAAATTTAAAACTTCTGTATGGTAACGTATGTATAAATAATTTTTGTATGGTTGTATATTTCTTATTAGATTACTAAAAAGTATTTGTTAAATGTACAAAATAGTACTATAGATGGTGTAACTATAAAATGTTTTAATAGAATATATAGTTAATGCTGACAATTGATAACATGTCTATATTATTTTTATTTGAGAAATAAATAACTATATATTTGTCCGGTGATAAAATGTAGTCCTTCATTTTACCGAATCTGTTTCGGAACAATCTACTTTCATTTAGTTCCGACAGATAGCGGTACATTCTGAATTCGTATGCTTCATGAAAGAAACATATGTATATTCTTGACAGTTTCTTCAATATCACGTTGTCGTAGAAATTTATATCGAAATGTATTTCATTCATAAACAATAGGAATTTTAATTAAATTCAAGCTCCTGAATCATTCATAGGAATCTTCTACGTTTCATGTATCTCTCCCTTTATATGTATATACATTTTTCAGATGCATATGGTACACAAGTACTCACACATATGTCGAGTATTAATCTCTTGTAAAAGGTGCCCACGTGCGTACGAGCACGATATCAAGCTATGCGTTTCAACACAAGTTAGAGCCTCGTGTTCAGTTGTGTATGCGCGCGCGCGCATAAATGCCAACTATTGGACCTGATTTCCATCATTCGCTGTTACCTTGATACTGCTCTTAAAGCAAATCTTTAGAGAGATACGTATTACTAAATATTCGCATTCTGTGAGTATTGCTTAAAAATAATTTCACGAGAGATCAAATGATAAATCCGAATAACGCAATACTTTCAGTTACTTTTCATAAACTATCTGCATATATAAGTATCTAGGTTACAGGCCAACTTATACAATTATTTAAATTAACTTTTTATGTCGAAATCATTCAGGACCAAAAATTTGTCACATATCGATTATTACTTCTGATACGAATTATGAAGTGTATCCTTTAATACGCGCAACATTTTCACTCGATGATTACCACTCCGTATTATGTTAATCCATGATGATCAGCTTTTTAGAAAAGTATAATTCGTATAACATACATATACATGTAGAAGCTTACACCAGTATGAAAGCTATTACGCTTTACGCAATCAAATTTTGTGAGCCTGTGATATCAATGGCTATTAGTACATAAAGAAGTCACGAATTTGATAAGGACTGCATTCTTAATGCGTTTAACTCTAATTCATTATCGTTGTACGACTAACTGGTTGTTGACCTTATACCTGTTATGAGTTAATGTGCGATATGTATGTATTATATAAGAAACAAATTATTCTTTCCGCAACCCATTTTCTCAAAAAAAAAATATACTCCATTTAACGGTTTATCGGAATGTGAACATTCTTTCACTTCGACAAATATCTACGTTATTTTTTTTTTAAATGAGTACATTAAAAAGATAATGTATAGAGTAAAAAATGTGGATGCAAAAGCTGCACAGTACGACAATTACATTATTTTCATTTTATCTATTTTATGACACAAAACAACCAATTAATTTTCATGAAATCATCCGTGTTACAAAAGGCTAACAGGGTATTGTGTTCTCTAGGACAATTCTAGTAAATCAAATTACACTTCTAAAATTTGTGTCATGCTTCGTCATGTTCCTTACAATTATAATTACGTAAGTCGAAATGAAATACACGAAGTGGCATTTATTTTCAGTCCTCCTAAAAAGAAACGAGCAAAAAGCTGTGCAGTGTTCGTCCAACATTGTGACATGCAATTCGTGGTGATTAGCTATGAAGTATATATACTTCCCATTTCTTACGCTAGAATACAATTACATTGAAAGAGCTCCGCCGGAAAGTAGGTTTGGAACAATGATAACGCAAGGAAGGAGTGCATTTATGTGTATCCCATACACTTTGGAGAAGCACTATTCAAATTACGTCGTGCGACAAAATAAGTCAATAATCTGCCCCATTCTTTTTTCTTACTCATTCCTTGATCCCTTTCTACTTCGTCCATTTTTTCGGTTCCTGTTGTTCTTGGATTGCATAGTGAAAACATTGCATAACGATATCGACATAACTCTCGATTTCAAGGTCATTTTAACCAAACCTTGCTCTTTTGTGTAGTAATAAAAAAATTAAAAAAATTTCTTAAGAGCGAAAGCTCACGCATACCGATATAATCGGTTTTTTTTTTGAAGATCAAGTACAAAGTTATCCAAGGTAACGTGTTAGTAAATATATGAAGTACAGAAACAACTATTTCAATGATTTTTTTTTATACGAAATATGTTTCCGATTTTGTATCAATAAGTAAATAAACGTGAACAATATGTATTAATGGCGATCATTGAGGTCATATTAAAACAACAGTTTGTCGATCATGTGCGCATTGTAATTTAATACCTTACATTTAGTGATACATTATTATTACGTGTAGGTATGTTTGTCATGCACGGATGTTTCTATCCGTGTAACCAATTCAAGAGCAAAATATGTACGAATGGTATGTGCGTGACCAATTCGAGCACAAAGAATTTATACTTGAAGAAAAAAATGCACAGGAAGGTGGCTCAGGAGTCTCCTACATTGAGGACGTATTTATAGTTGCGCTAGTCACGTACGATATTCCCTTCTTGGATTGGTGGTTCATGTCATTGTATTACATGCGTTCCCTTACATATATACGAATTTATATGAATACTTTATTGTTAGCATGCTAATTAATCATTCGGTTGTCCTCAATTGTTTCTTGGATAAAGGATTAATTATTATCAGAATATTATTGATAAAGTGAAACATTCGAGTTAAAGAATGCTGATGCCTCGTATAAAAAGTCAATCATCATTCGGCAAAATATTATTCTGCCGCGCAGTCGTAATTATGCATTGTTTATCATCTTGAAAGCTGCAACAATGTCGATAATAAGCAGAAAAATTGTCATGCTATGTTGTTAAGTGTTAAAACATAATATGAGATACTATTAGAAGTTACTGTAAAGTTGAACATTCGAAAATTTAATAATGATAATGTATTTTTAATTTTCATGAAAGCTGAAATGCACAGAACTAGTGGAGACAAATTCCACGATCTTCGTTATCTCCATCCTGTCCACGGCTAACTCGTTTTCGCTTCACGTGTTTATTTTTGGATGAAAAGCTTTCAAATCAATTGTATAAACGCTATTACCTTTTGCATCAAACGATAAAGAAGAATCAATCTTGAAAGCGCCTACGCAATTTTACTTAAAATGATAAAACAGGTGGAACGTATAAAAACTTGTCGATGTACAAAGAAGATCAATATTAGAATTAAAAAGACTCATTTTATTTGGTCCTCTATAGGGGACACATCAAAAATTATTATTATTCTGTACTGCATAGTAGACGCGGAGCGATCATAATTGGTATTTCTATTGCATGTGCGAGAATGAGAGAGAACAAATCGTTTATAAACATTGTATTCGTTTCCATTGTCAAAGTGCAAAAGCTCATTATTCCAAATTCCACAACAGTAAATATGTATGTATATACACAGCTACGATCGATACGCACATTGAACGAGCAAGGAAAATCGTTTAGAATATAAGCATCTTACACGCTGAAAGAGTGAAAAGCTTCTTGTTATTTTTCGGTTATACTCGTAGTAAGTATATACATACATGTACATATGGATGTCATCGGCAAAGCGTCGTTTGACTGGAGCTGATACCTCGTTAAATTAACATTGCTAAATATATTTCCACGGTTGATACTTCCTACCCGCTTCTCCACCATTACCAATTTCACCGTATAACCTGCAGAGGTACTATGAGAAATGCATGTATGAATGTGCTGGAAAATCATTTAGAATTTCGTTGAATATGGGACGATGAAATACAGAAGTTCTTAATCTACATATCTCTTCGTGGCGTTATATTCCGTCTTGAAATACAAAAACAACGGTGTGAATGGAGTTTTAACCAAAGCGAATTAAATCGAAATTGAATCGAAAGATATTGTCCACGATACGTGTGAAAGGAAATCTGCGTGTAGCTATCCAATTGCAAGTATGAAATTGAGTGCGTATAATAAGCCATAATACAATTATATGTAACTACGTGTAAAGTAGGTCGGTATATGTATGTATCACACCAAACAGAGTATACTTGGGTTTAGCAAACAATTTAGCTACATCATTTTACCTTTCGGTACCTTCTGGCTTGTAAGCTGTTTTCATCTGGATTACTAACTTTTATGCTATTTCAATTGAGTTTCTATACTAATACCACATAATGCAAATAAAAATTATTGTCCGCTTTTGGAAATCAACACGTTTGACATCTACAGATATGGATTCTAATGAACTGAGAGTTTACAAATACGTACATATGTTCTACTTTGTCATATTATGTAAGCTACAAAATTGAGGAAATGTGTAACTGTCAGGATATTTATAACGCGGAGAATAAGTTCAGTGTATGGAAATAAAATCCGTCTAATGTATTAGAGATTTCTATTACGAAAGTTTTGCACATGAAATATTGCAGTGTGGCGTTGACAACAAACACCGAAACTGCGTCGCATTAGAAAACGAACGTTTATCGTTTCGAACGTACTATAGAAAAGTACATATTTCCATGCAACCTGCAACGGTACAAGTTCTCTGTTGTATGTTTCGTATAAAAGTAGCAGGTACATTACTCCTAATTAAGTACCAGTAGCTGTGTGCAAAAGACAACCACTTTCTATTTACGATTTACAAGCCGACTTCACCCGACTTGATCGAGCACTACCAGCACCAAAGGTTTCTATTTAGCGAAGTTACAGAAGCACAGATGCACAGGAAAAGTATGGGTAATGTGAATATTGTATACATATGTATGCATGTATGCATGGGCCTTAAGCAAGTGTAACAAAATCATAATATCGTGGAATTGGGGGGATTTTGTAATTTCTAACTTATAAAATGATATCTCTAACGCGTACGTATACATATATATATACTGTAAAAATCGATTTAGAATTTCGTTCGTTAACCGTAATAAATTTTTACCATTGAATTGAGTCGATCTAAATCTTTTAAAAAATCTCAAATGTGTATCGCAGAGATTAAAAATCCAACCAATACTTCAAACATACTACACCTATCGAATATACTTGCCGTACGCTTATCGTTCTCCTCGTTCGGTCTACGTAATAAACATTAAATTAACACCGTTAAGGGTGCAGTGTGCAAGAGAAGCGAAGAGTCGCCATACTCTCTCAGGGAGCAGTACCTGAAGGATAAGCGAAACTGGTGGGGGTTTCAGTAGGGACAAATACGTTCACCCCACCTTTCGGAGCAAATCTCCCTACTCTCTTTAAAACGTTTGCACGTCGCGCTTCGCTATCGCACGGAATCACGGACAAATCGAACATGGCGATTCAGTCGCTGTTTGCGGTGAAGGCGTACGGTTCGTAAAGCGAGAGTGGAAGGTATCGGTAGATGAGATAGTGTTTTTAACGGTAATGAGTGCTTGTACCACTGCAAATTGCCGAATTCTGGTCAATATTACAAATATGGAGAATCATGATGTCAAAATGGTTACGGAGAAAGTGTCAGGCGGCATTGATGAAGTACGTGACGTGAAGGGCGTACAAGCAGAGCCGACGCCTGCGGCGTCATCGTTACCCGCTTTGGAACAAGTGTCGCTCTCTGCTGGAGAAAACACTAAGAAAAATGATTATGTCAATGGGAAAACCGTAAGATATCTACTTACCTTATTTGAAATCCGTCATATATTTTAACGCGTGTGGATTTAAATGTTTTACACGTATTGTTAAACGTATTCACAAGAATTTACTTATACTACAAAACTAAATATTACTTTTGTCCAAATGTTAATCATTCGATATTGATTGCAACACCTTATAATATAAATGTACTGATAAAGATGATATTTAAATGATGCCAACAAAATCGCTTTGTGACATATTATATACAATGTAGCGCTTAAGATGTATCGAATAGTGAAAAATTGATAGAAATGTTTTTATGTTTCAGTGTTCAAAGTTATTAATAAAGAAATCTGGAAAATTTGAAAGCGGTAGTGGTAGTGGAGATCAGGAAGGTGGTCAACATGAGGATGGAATTGATATTGCAGCAAAAAAAAGAAAGACACGTCGAGGTAAACCTAAGAATAGAAAATTAAAACCTTATTCGAAACAACAATTGTCGTATCAACAACAGCTGCGATATAGATCTAGTTGCCGATTAGCAAAAACTGGTAGACAACCTCCAGCTCCATATAATACAACACAGTTTCTAATGGACGATCACAGTGATCTTCCAGACCTTGATCAAAAGCTTTCAGAAGCTGCATCATCAGATGTACCTGCTACATTTCAAAAACCTTCAGCTCCGTCTCGTACTAGGGATTCTAGTTTCAGTGTTGACTCTGACGAAGATTATTTCTATTCATCTCCGGAAGATGAAGAAGAATTTTTAACAAAGGAATTCTCGACTGCATACGAAGATCTTCACGCCGAAAGATTAAGTGCGTTAAGTAAATCGGAACTGATACAAGAATATTTACAGTTAGAAGCAAAGGTAGATTTGTTAACAAAACGACTACGCGGTAAGAATTTCCATCAAACGGAAGAACGAGACATGGAAAACAAAAGTAGTAGTACAGATTCAGAATCAGCGAAGAAACTAAAGATTTGCCAACAACGGATAGATGATTTAACCCAGCAAAATGAACAATTAAAACGGGAAAATGAATCGTTAAGGTCCCAAAGACACGGCAGTCCAGTTTCAAGTGTTGATAGCGAAAGCGACAGTGATAGTACAAGTAATGAAAATAGGAGCAGATGTAGTTGTCTCCTTTCGAATTCTAGTTCATCTCCGGAACATACAGGATATGCTTCTAGACGCGAAAGTAGTCAGAGCAAAGACAATTCTGTGTCTAGTACTAATAGTACAAGCGATAGTTGTGATAGTTAATCTTTTAAATGGTTTCATAACTGTTTAAAAAATTGATTGGTCTCCCTACATAAATTATAAAAAGAGCTGTTTTTTATATGAAAAGTCTATTCAATGTTTTAAGAATTAACATAACAAGTCGTATTAAATACGTCATTGGTCCTATGTATTTACTTTAATCCTACAAGCTTAGGAAGCAACGCTATTTCAAATCAAATGTGTTGCAATTAAATAATAAAAGATCCTCTTCCTGGCGTCGGATTGGAACCTTAGATTACTTTATAACGTGCTCTTACAAATTTACTTCCCATGTTTCTTTTAAGACTGTTTTGTGTAAACTTGAATACGTAATAAAGTAGGATATACATACATACCTAGTCTTATAAAGGGTAAAACTCGTACTTTGCAGGCTAGACTGTTACGATGTTGATCAAAAATTGGAAAAAGCTGCATATTGTGTGATAGACTTTTTATATTGTTATTTTATCACCATTCTGTACTAATTATGATGCAGCTGACCTAAATTTGTTTAAGAAGCCTGTTTTTCATGAACTGCCATTTTATTAAGTGGAATGTTTAATTGTGGGATTCGCAGACCATCAACTAATAATGTTTATAAATCTAGATGCCATCGGAAATAAATATTGAAGTTAAAAGTATGATGTGATATTGTACATACAGTTGTACAGATTAAAGTATGAAAATAGAAGTTAGTTTATGGTCTGGAAATGTAATATGTTCAATATTTCACACCCTAAATTTATAATAAATTCGAAATTTTCTTTTATCGTCATTATTCTCCTGAAACTGGATGTAAAAGGATCGATGAGCTTCGGTTAAAAAACCTTCAACAATGTGAATATGTCCGATTATAAGATAGCTTTACTACACTAGAGTATAAGTATCTTCGAAAAATTTAATAAACGTACTGTTATTGTCATAAGTTATATTGCAGAATGTACATAAAGTTTGATTTTTTATTTGTTAAAAAATATGATAAATGATATGTATAAAAAATGCAGTTTTTTTTTCAACGGATTTGAATAAGCAAATATTATTACATTACACTTGATTTCAATGCTTTATAATTGAATATATTACATATAGAATATCGTAATATTCGGGATATTTTACGATAATACATATTTTGCAAAGCATATCAGATCTTAATTAGTAATTTAAGAAGTAATATTCGTTCAAAAGATCATATTTTGAAATACTTTTTCTGTTTATTGTGAACCAGGCTTAATACGCTACGAAACGTTGCCAACTTCGTGGCGCGTGAAATTGAAAAGTACTCAAGGACAGCGCTTGGTTGGTGTATATACTTGTACTTGAAGTGTTAACAAATTTATAAAAATTGCTGCCGGAAAAATATTATGAAAGCAATGTCTCATCATTATGTAGTAACGGCACACAAGCCTACGGCTGTCACCGCATGTGTGACAGGTAAGTAGGGTTGTTTCGCAAAAAAATTATATACGTACGTAGATAAACAATTATTTTCTTTTTATTTCTAAAGGTAATTTCACTTCGCCTACGGATCTGAATCTTGTCTTAGCAAAAAATGTACGATTAGAAATTTATCTTGTTACTCCGGAGGGTCTGAGACCACTGAAAGAAGTTGGAATTTACGGAAAAATTGCTGTTGTTAAATTCTTTAGACCGCCGGTAAGGTTATACTGGTACCCTTGTTTCACACTTTTGCAGATTATCTATTTATTTCCACTGTTTTCTACTAAGTTACAATTTATTGGAATTTACGTAATATATAAAATATATATGTATATTTGAATTATTTTTCCTATGAATAATATGACCTAAATAACTTACAATGAATCAATTGGTTTTAATTTATGTGTCTATATTATTGCACGATCGAAGCATGCACATAATAAATTAGCATTTCTGTGAATACAATTAATTCCAATTTAAACTATAATAAAATGGCAGTACAATTAACGAATAATAATATTTCTACAGCATGAGAAAAAAGATCTTTTGTTTCTTTTAACTACACGTTACAATGCAATGATTTTGGAATGCATCGGGGAAGGAGAAGATATAGAAATTATAACGAAAGCGCATGGAAATGTAGCGGATCGTATTGGGAAGGCTTCTGAAACAGGAATTAAAGCTGTAATCGATCCCAAAGCACGTGTAATCGGTTTACGTTTATACGATGGCCTGTTTAAAATTATACCGCTCGATAAGGATAATCCTGAATTAAAAGCATCGTCGATACGTATGGATGAACAGCAAGTACAAGATGTGAATTTTCTACATGGTTGTGCTAATCCTACTTTGATTTTAATTCACCAAGATATTAATGGAAGACATGTGAAAACACATGAGATTTCCTTAAGGGATAAGGAATTTGTTAAAATACCTTGGAGACAGGACAATGTAGAGCGTGAAGCTATGATAGTGATTCCTGTACCTTCTCCTATTTGTGGAGCAATAATAATAGGTCAAGAAAGTATACTGTACCATGATGGAAATACGTACGTTGCTGTTGTACCTCCAATTATTAAACAAAGTACAATCATATGCTATGCTAAAGTTGATAATCAAGGCCTTCGATACTTATTAGGAGACATGGCTGGCCACTTGTTCATGTTATTTTTGGAACAAGAGAAGAAACCAGACGGTACACAAGTTGTAAAAGATTTAAAAGTTGAACTCTTGGGAGAAATTAGCATACCGGAATGCATTACATATTTGGATAACGGTGTAATATTTGTTGGTAGTAGATTGGGTGATTCACAGTTAGTTAAATTAATTACAAAAGCGGATGAAAATGGCTCGTACTGTGTACCAATGGAAACTTTTACTAATTTAGCACCGATAGTTGATATGGCAGTAGTTGATCTGGAAAGACAAGGTCAGGGACAAATGGTTACATGTTCTGGAGCATTTAAAGAAGGTTCTCTTAGAATTATTAGAAATGGTATAGGTATTGAAGAGCATGCCAGCATAGATTTGCCAGGTATCAAGGGTATGTGGGCATTGAAAATTGGCGTTGGTAATTTTGATAACACCTTGGTGTTATCTTTCGTTGGACAAACAAGGATTCTGACTTTAAATGGAGAAGAAGTTGAGGAAACAGATATTCCAGGTTTTGTTGCCGACGAACAAACTTTCCATACCGGAAATGTTACAAATGATTTATTTATTCAGATAACACCAACATCGGCCAGATTAATTTCACACGAGACTAAGACAGTTGTTTCTGAATGGGAGCCCGAAAATAAAAGAACCATTAGTGTTGTTGCTTGCAATGGCACACAAGTACTTTGCGCTACCGGAAATGATTTGTTTTATATGGAAATTTCGTGCGGCCAAATTTTGCCGAAAGGCTTTGCTACTTTGCAATACGAAGTTGCCTGTCTAGATATATCTCCGTTGGATGGCAATACCGAAGCAAAAATTGTAGCAGTAGGCTTATGGACAGATATTTCCGTTCGTATTTTAACTTTGCCTGCTTTGGAAGAAATTAATAAAGAATTACTCGGCGGTGAAATTATACCTAGATCTATTTTAATGACATGTTTCGAAGGTAATACATATTTGCTCTGCGCTCTCGGCGATGGTAGTATGTATTACTTTACTTTACATAAACAAAACGGTATGCTTTCTGATAAAAAGAAAGTCACTTTAGGTACACAGCCAACAGTTCTAAGAACATTCAGGTCATTATCCACCACCAACGTTTTCGCATGTTCCGATAGGCCTACTGTAATTTATTCATCAAATCATAAACTAGTATTCAGCAACGTTAATTTAAAAGAAGTAAATCATATGTGTTCCTTAAATGCAGAATCATATCCTGATAGCTTGGCATTAGCAACTGATAGCACTGTAACAATCGGAACGATCGATGAAATACAGAAACTACATATTCGTACGGTTCCTCTCGGTGAATCACCAAGACGAATTGCTTATCAAGAAAGTTCCCAAACTTTTGGTGTAATAACAATGCGCATTGATATTCAAGATAGTAGCGGTGTTAGCATTGTTAGACACTCCGCATCTACGCAGGCAGCTTCTACGTCTAGCAGTAGCCACATTGCATCTCACACTAAGCCTACAGGTCATACGGCCAGTGACATTAGTCAAGAAATTGAAGTACATAATCTGCTGATTATTGACCAACATACTTTTGAAGTTTTACATGCGCATATGTTGATGCCCACCGAATATGCATTATCATTGATATCAACAAAATTGGGCGAAGATCCCACATCCTATTACGTAGTTGGCACTGCCCTTGTTAATCCGGACGAAAGTGAGCCAAAGATGGGTAGAATACTTTTATATCATTGGAGTGATGGAAAACTAACACAAGTTGCTGAAAAGGAGATTAAAGGATCGTGTTATTCTTTAGTCGAATTTAATGGAAAACTTCTCGCTAGCATTAACAGTACTGTCCGCTTGTTTGAATGGACTGCAGAGAAAGAACTCAGATTGGAATGTAGCCATTTCAATAATATCATTGCTCTTTATTTAAAAACAAAAGGTGACTTCATATTAGTTGGAGATCTTATGAGATCTCTTACACTACTACAGTATAAAACAATGGAAGGTTGCTTTGAAGAAATAGCAAGGGATTACAATCCAAATTGGATGACCGCTATTGAAATTTTAGACGATGATACTTTCTTGGGTGCCGAGAATTGCTTCAATTTGTTCGTTTGTCAAAAAGATAGGTGAGCATGCAATTTGGCAATAAATTTATTAAACGTATATGTACCCATACATGTTGGTTGATATTGAAATAATGAATCGAAATCTACTTTAGCGCTGCTACATCGGAAGACGAAAGACAACAGATGCAAGAAGTTGGACAATTTCATTTAGGTGATATGGTTAATGTTTTTCGGCATGGATCTTTGGTAATGCAAAATTTAGGGGAGTCTAGTACACCTACACAAGGTTGTGTATTATTTGGAACCGTTAGCGGTGCGATCGGTTTAGTTACACAAATTCCATTTACATTTTATGAATTCTTAAGAAATCTTGAAGACAGATTAACAAGTGTAATAAAAAGTGTTGGTAAAATAGAACACAATTTTTGGAGAAGTTTTAACACCGAATTAAAGATCGAACAATGTGAAGGTTTTATAGACGGAGATTTAATTGAAAGTTTCCTTGATTTGAGTCCTGATAAAATGGCAGAAGTTGCGAGTGGATTAATGGTACGTACATTGCTTCTTCAATTACGTTGTGTAAATTATCAAGCTTTTAATTAACTTTTGTTTTGTTTTGTATATATATATATATATATAGATCGACGATCCCAGTGGTATAAAGAAGGAAGGCACAGTAGATGATCTTGTAAAAATAGTTGAAGACCTTACAAGAATACATTAGACGTAGTTCTCTGGCTGATTTGTATAATTTATTATATTTTGAAAAGCTCACAGGATATGTTGATAAAAGAAAAGTCTTAAATATGCGAAAAAGAAATTAATAAATGTATATACAATTATCTATTTATCATTAACTGTGCAAGACAGCAGGAAAGTATATGTACTTTTTCGTTTTTTTGCAAGCTTCCCTTTCTGTACACCTGTGCTCTTGTACATACATTAATTCAGAATACATTAATATAATAGCTCGCTTCAAATACTTGTACATGTGCATATGAAAGTTGGTCGAAAAGTTTTGGAATTTATTTTAAGAATTAGATTCTCCTTTCCCAGTTCTCGAATACCTAAAAGGTCGAACAGAACGTACAATTTACGATTAATAATATGTGTCATTTAAGTAGTACTTATTTCAAATTAATTTAATACCTTCTTGATCTACAGTCGTATAGATTACAGCGAATGCTACGGATTCTTTTTCAACCACCTTGAAAATATGTTACAAATTGTGTAAGTTCATTACTTAAATTGAGGGCAAGCTATAATATTATACGTTTAATACTAAATAACGAATTTCACTTCCGATAATATTTTTACTTTGGGGAATAACAAAAAAAGCCGACAAAAAATGGACAATGATTTTTATTATAGTAACGTCGGGACTAAGTATTGAATTAAGTGATCTGCAGAATCTTTATCTTTGTAACATTGAGTGTAAATGAAAAAAGTATTCATTATCTGCTAAAATTGACCCATATTATATATTATTAACTTTATTTGTTTGCATTTAGTGCAGATTTTAAGGTGGCTGGATCAAATAACCAGTTTCTTAATTCTTCGATACCCTGGCCGGTCAGTCCACTAGTTTCAAATATAGTTAACTCTTGTTTAACTTCCTTTTGTAAACGTGAATATTGGAGCATAAGTAGGGCTTCATTCCGCATTTGTCGATAAGAAAGATCCATTTTAGTCAAAGTTAACGCGATTTTAATATTTCGCAATCTAGGATCAACCACCAAAGAGTAAAGTAATACTCCAGCCGCGCTTATTTGACAAAGATTGCTCGTATCTACTACATAAATAATTTTCTGTATCTAAAATAAAACAATAAAACAAATATTGCAACTTTATTTAACATTTAACAACAGCTTCTTTTGTCTGTTTTTGTTATTGTTTTATTTATTTTATTATAACGATTACGTATTCCAATATTACAGATTTTCTTCATTCACCTTGTCGAAATAATGTTTCCATATGGGTGCCATACTACCTCCAATTTCCTTAATAATCATATCAAATTCACCTGTTCCGTTTTTTATAGTAAAAAGGTTTATACCATTAGTAGAGACACTATGAGTTGCATCATCTATTTCATTCCCTTGTAAGCGTTTCATTAAAAATGTCTTGCCCGATTTAGCTGGACCAAGACAAAGGCACATCTTAAATCTGATAGACTTTTGAAATCTTAATGTTTTCTGACGGTTTACTCTGTAACAGTTATTATAAACTGACTATTAATTTGTACGTAGAGAAGCGTTTATTGATCTAACAAAGGTGTTCCTATAGTAAATACATTATCTACCAAATTATTATTTGAAACATCAATGAGGGCTAATGAAACAAGAGCAATTAAATATAAGTGTTTTTCATCCATTTCAATTTAATTAAAAAGTTGTTAACAATCAGTGTGAGGTTTTGGGGTCTTATTACACTTCTGACAACTTTCGTACAATTTAATATACAAAATGTTAAAATTGTATACATATTAGTGTAACTAGTGTACATAGAAAATCTTATTTGAAAAACAAACGCTAAAAACTTTGTCAAAGATGTGGAAATAGTATTTTATTATTATACGTAACAAATACTACATACACAATAAACTTATAATATACAACATAGTATCATCACTGACGTGCATGTAAATGATTGTATAACTTTATCAGCACAGTATGTATTGGATAAAATAATATATGTTAAAGATAAATAAAAATACGAAATTGTATACAATTTCATCGCATATTACGTTTTCTTTAAAAATTGTATATTTTATATAATATATAACATACACATAGTTCTTTAACGTATATAATTCATCACAATCATATATCTTAATGTTTTTCGTTCAAAACGCTGGCAGAAACATGTCTTCCTTCTTACAATTGATTAATAAAAAGTGGTAATAATTACAAAATATGATGCAACGCATAAAATATAAAAAATAACATATAACAACTTAACATGGATATAGTTAACACATGTATTATCAAAGACAAACAACGACGGGAAGAGAAATCGCGTATAATAAGAAAATTATCGCAGTGATTTTTTTATAAAGATGCATTCTATTGATACAATCAAACAGAATTTCTTACGGTTTTAGTGTAAATAATATTTTCATATAAGTTGATTTGAACCACTTCATTCCTTTGCACTTATTAAACAAACTATGAAAAGTTGTCGGCCATCTAGAAATATACTTACAATAACAAATATACTTATGTGATATTTGCATTTACATGTATCGAATTATTGTTGCTTAAACATGTATTAAGATTGCACATTTCAAAAATACATTTGCAGGTACAAACAAAAATAACAAGTGCAAAGTTTCCAGAATATTAAATAATAAGAAGTGCATTTTCTGTAGTTTCATGTTTCTTGTATTTTTCTTAATACAAGAGAAGAGAAAAGAAATATTTCGTAGCGCATACAAGGCACAGGAGGCTTGCCCTCAGTAGCGCGAGTTGATAAAACAGAACAATGAATAAGAATCTACTTCGATTTTCGAATGTACTGTAAATCGATCTCGTCGCGATACCAATAATTTATCTAATTTTCTGTACAAACGTATTTATATTATTTATGTGCAACTTTTTGTAAATAAGATTATGTATGTATATATATTACAAATTAGTCCTCTGAATCTGTACAATTATTCTATAGAATTTCATTACAGACAGAAAGTACTCCATGTTCAATATCTTTTACTTAGGAGCACGACTAGACTAGGATCTATCAGTTCAACTTGGTTCATATTCTATAGCAAAGATCGTGCTTGCAGGGGCATTTTCCATGATTGCAAACGTTTGTCTTTGCTACCAGCTATGATCTAAAAAAAAAAGGTGAATACTTAAATGTTATATTTAATGCTAAATTCTAATAATGCTCTAGTCAGATGTTTGAAGTACCTTATTGTCTATGACTTCCATACTTAATAACATATTGCCAGGTCCAGGTATGCTACATACAAGTCGATGATCCTAGAATTTATTTAACATTTAATACAATTTTCTACCACTAACTCAAGGTGCTTTTATTAAAAGAAAAAAAGAAGAAAATTTAATATTGACCTTTGTGTCAAATACATAAATATTTCCGTCATAACAACCAGCGAACAATAGTTGCTTGTACAGGCGCATACATACGATCCCTACACCGGCATCATACTGCATGGTTTCTTCACCGTTCTATAAAATAAGGAGGTATAAGGAATAATCATTTTATACGCAGCAGAATAACACATTGTTAAGATGCGTTACTTTTACGAACCGTAAAATCAAAGACAGGTATGGATGTGCTACTCGTCCCACAATATATTAAATTATGATCACGCATCAAACTGTACACTGTGTGACTTTTCTGACCACAAATTGTGCGAAGAAATAGGCCGCTCTGAGCATCTCGTATTGTTATCGGTTGGCTACGTGATGCTACAATAAGAACTCTCCGTGGACCCTCATTAGTTGCTTTTAATGCTAATACAGATTTGTCTGAGAATTGTATGCTGTTTCCTTTAATAAGTCCAGACTAAAAACATTAATAACATTTGTTCTATAAACAATAGTAGGTAATATTACTTATAATGTTTTCCAACAAACCTTTATATGATAGCGAGATACGTGGCCTGATTTAGTACCGATAAAAATTATTCCCCACGATTCATCCATACATTGTATTGGGCTGCCTATGTCTGCTGTCTCTCTTATTTGTATACCAGTCTAATCAAAATCATTTATAATACGTATTATAATCTCGATCTCTATTCAATAGTACATATGTTACTTACTGTTATGTTATAACACCGTAAAGTTCCATCCAATGAACCAGAGAACATCCATTCTCTATTAATATCTGTGCTGCTTGCATTATGCACATATAAACAAGTTACTGCTGCTTCGTGGCCTTTGTAGATGTTTAATATCCCATTAGATGCTTGATTATATCTATATATTCTGCCATCTTCACTTGCAGCTAGGAATGAATTCTCAAAAACCTAAAAGACATACTGATTTTGGTCATTGGTTTAGTAAATTCGGTCAAACTTTAAAGCTTCTAGCAAAAAATGATGACTGTGCAATTATAAATAAAGTGCAGAAAGAACATATGAATTTGCATTGTATCAAAGGAAATAATTGTAAGCTGTATACAGAGTAGTTGATAAGGTGAAGGAAAAATAATGAGTGAAAATTTGAAAACTCGAAATTCGTATTATTTTATTAACGCTATTTTTGGTGTGCTTGTACACTTATAATAGTTGCCAATAGGTCTTTCATAGAATATAAAACTTAAAATAAAAACTGATAATAAAAAAAGAAAAAAATACACATTTCCTTAGGAACCAAAAATAGAAAAGCAAGTGTTCATTTCATTCACAACATGCCTGCATCTAGTATATTACTTAAAGGAAGAAAAGAATATTACATAATTCCTTCAAATAAAAAAAAAAAACAACAATAATCATGCATCCTTTTAGCTATTTTATTTTAATGTGCCCTCCTTTTACGACGTCTTCGTCTCTTTACCTTAATATCTAAGATAGGACCCTTATGGACTGTATACTGTGTCCTTGGTAGTTCCTTATCGTCTTTTGTATCTATCACAGTCAATGTTAATCCAGAATTACTTTGTTGCTGATTCTTGGTAACTATCTTCTTTTCTTCCACAATCTCAATATCTGGTTTTTCACAATTCTGTGAAATATCTACAATAACTGGGTCTTTCATCAAAACTGGCATAACTTCAATGTCTGGCTCTATACATTCTTCACTATCATCTACAGAACAATTGACCTTTGCAGGTTTCAATACCTTCTTAACTTTGGGACTTATTTGAATCTGCGGAAATTCATTCACTGGAATTGTTTGTTTTGTGCATATATTTGACAAGTCTTTGGTCGATGGTAATTGCACAGAACATATAAGAGAATTTATTTGCACAGGATTGGAATACGTGTTTGTATTAATTCTCGAGATTCCATAGTTCTGCAGCAGTTGAGGACTTACATTCGGATTTAAGATTGTGTGCTTACAATCTATTAGCTGCACTGCGCAATTCATCATTTCAGACATTGCACATTGCTTATATCTTTTAATTCCTTTCAGGGCTTCATTGCTTGTATTTGATTCCGGTGAGATACTTTCAATTTCTGATAACATTGGGCTGCACCGTTTTCTATTGCTCACTGATTTATGAGTAACGCGATTTTTTTTAGGGTTTGTCGATAAATTTTCAATCTCTTCGCACGGCGACGACGATGTGGATGCTGTAGTTGAATGATACATTCTGAGACCCTTGTCCAGCTCTTGCTCTGGATTTTGAGCGTTTGCATCAATTTCTATTTTGATACGTTTTGTGGATTCTTCAGTGTATCTAGAGCTACGTCGAAGAGGAGCCTTGCTGCTACCTCTTTTGCGTTTGGACGACTTCTTGCCAAGTGTTTCTTCGTTTCTCAATGTTTCTGAATATTGAGCAAAGGATGATACCGATGCAGAATTTTGATTATTATTCTCTTCATTCGAGGCTGCAGTGCAATGATCAATTTCTTTATTTTTATGTGACTCTCTGTGTTCCTTAAGACTCATATATTCGTCAAGCTGAGGCAAATAACTAGTTTCCTCTACCGCATCATGTATATTATTGTCCTTCTTGCTGGAATCCACGGAATCTTTCGATTTATCTTCGTCAGAATGATGCATTTCACAGTTTGAGTCTTCCTTTGAATTAATTTCACTTATTGTTGTACTTATATCTCTGTCTCTATTGATCTCAATTGCATCATCTGTACTTTTTTCAATACTATCTGTTGTTACCCCCGAGAGACTGTTAGTAGCCTCCTGTATTGAAATGTCTTCAATACTTGAAACTGTATTCTGTAAATTAGGTACCTCGTCTTCTATACTTACTTTTTCTTTCTCAACATTCTCCGTATCAAGATTTCCGAACGTATTCGAATTGGGTGTATTATTTGAATTTAATACCATTAGACATGAATCTGGACCTTCTATTGAAGTCTGTTGCTTAATTTCTACATTATCATTTTCCACTGCTTGTTGTATAGAAAACTGTACCGAATCCTTTTCAATATTTGTAGATGAATCACCCATATATGCCACAGCTATGTCCTTTGTATCTTTTAATGATACACTGATCTCTAAATCTTGTTGGAAGTGCTGATTAATTACAAATTCCTGTGATTTACTCAATGATAAATCTAAACTGTCCTTCATAAGATTATTCACAGTTCCTGCATCTTTACTTTCATCAGAAATTTGAACATCCCCACATAGTTCAGTTGAATTCGAATTTTTTAATGCTGAGTAGTATATCGTTTCTTCTTCTTTGTTCTCTTTGAATTCAGAACTTTCTTCTGGGTTATACATGTCATATACAGTTTCTTCATTGACATCGGAAGATTCTTGTCCCGCTGGCTGTACATAAAGATCTTCAGTTCTGTTTTCAGCAACAGCATTTATTACTTCTTCCACATTTTTCCATAGTTGTGGATCATCATTTTCCTGTTGCTTTGTTTGCTGATCTAAAGAATTCAGAACTTTCTTCTTTTGATGAATCTTTTTAACGTACAATGCAGAAAGCGGTAGTTCCTCCTCCTCAGGTGTTAAAGCATGTATAGACTGCAGTAGATTTTGCAACTTATTCCTCCTTTTCTTCCGCGCTTCGGCCTTTACTTTTCGTGTTTTCGCCATTTCTTTTCTGTATGTTTCCTCTAAAAGGGCAAGACCTATGTTTGATTTCTTTTGGTCATCTACACTTGAAGCTTGTAAGAGAGAATCCCAAGTACTATCATCCGAGTATATTGATGATCTTTCCGGTGTTCTAGTTTCCGGCGGCTCTGGTGATGAACTCGCGTTCGCAATTCTTTCATTTAAAGTTTCATTATTGTCCTCATTATTTTTGAGTAGAGAGTTTTCGTCGTGTAATTGTGTGTCCTTTTGTTGATTAATTTCTTCACTGGACATTTGGGATTCCGTAGGCTCACTAATCCTCTCGATCTCTTCATATTCCAACGCGTCTACGGTATCATTATTTAAAGCATTATCCTTAGGAGTTTCTCCTATGGAAGATTTGCTAACATCTTTTTGAGATTGATTTCCTGTTATCGTGATTGGACTAGAGTTTTGTTGTATTATTATTTGCTTTTTATTAATTTTTCTTGATGTTAATTTTGTTATATCAATAATTTGTTTCTTTTCCGTGGCTGTATTTTGCGTATGCTTGGGTGACACACTAATAGTCAGTTTATTTTGCAACTTTTTAACCACTCTGTCTGAAGACTTCTGCTTCTTTCTCTTTCTAAATGACTTACCACCTTCAGAATAATGGTTCACTTCTTCATCATCAGAACCATAAGTGGAAGTACAACTCCCTTCTTTTTCTGTATGATAGTCGTGTTTGGACAATGTTTTTATTTTAGATGGCTGTATAGTATCAACTACAATGTCTTTTGGACATGCTTTTTCCATAATTGTTTTAGAACATTGATTAGTTATAGGACTGGTTTCAATATTTTGTAGTAAGTGTGACATTAATACAGATGGAGTTCGAGGTCGTGTTATTATATTTTCAAATTCTTTTTCTTCCTGCATTACATTATTTTGTCCGAAATCATTGTCAGTCTGCAAACCATCGTTCGTTAACATTTGATATAGTGTCATCTTCTCTGTCATTAATTTGTGAATTTCAACATCGATGTCGATCATCCTGGCCAGGATAGCCTCCTTCGTGCTTGGGTATTTCATTTTGACAGTATCAGAATTAACTACCTCTTTCAGAATTTTCTGTGACATATCGCGCTTTGGTTTTTTGCGCTTCATTTTAGATATATTTTTCAATTTATGTAGCGCATGCTCCTTTTCTCTTTGATTCGATTTGTTTAAAATTGTTTGCGTTGTATTTCTTGATATTTCTTGATCTAGAACAGAATCAAAAAGTTCATCTTTATCCGAGGATATCCCAGTCCCTGAAAAGTCAGAAATCTTTTGATCTGAAAGATAATTTAACTCTTCCGCCCTTCTCGGCTCAATAATCGCTTGTCTATGCAATTCCAAAGATTCGGTATTTGGTACAGATATTAATGTAGTTTCAGTTCCACTTCTTATTGAGTCAGGTAACTTTGATGAAATTTCATTTTCACAAAATTTAACTATTGTTCTTGATGTATTAGGAGGTTCATCCGTGTGTTTTACGTTATTTTCAGATGTATTCATACAATGAAGATTCTCTTCTGCAATCGTTCTTGCTTCTGTAGAGGATAATTCGGGTGTCACAGATCCTTGAGAATTATCTTTCGATGTTGTGGTAATAATATGTTGCGAAGATTCTATCGGAACTTCTAAAACAGAGGAATCAGTTAATTTCATGATTTCTGATAGTTTTAAGGTTGGCTCAATATTCGATCCAGAGGTCGAGGACACTACATCCGTAGCATTCATAATTTTTCCTCCAGATGCAAACGATTCTGGTCGAAGGGCGTTGATTCTTTCGGATGCCACAATTTTCAGCTTTTCGTCTATATGCAATGCATCACTCTGACATTGTTTTGAATTAGTACTGTTCTCATCAAAGACCTGTGCCAATTCTTTAAAATCCATCGAGTTGATATTACTCGATAAGGTTTCGTCTTGCATCGATTTATTTGTAAAAATATCTGCATCCCTCGCAATGCATTCTTCGAGATCTAAATCCAAAGGGCTTAATTTCTCGATCGATTTTTCATCTGCATCATCTATATATTCATCTAGAACAATGAACGGCTCGCTATCTTCTTCGAAAATATTATGACTATCCATATAGACAGCGGGTGAAGTTTTCTCTGGTTCCAGAAGAATGTCAGAACTCTGATTATATGCCTCTGTTATTTTTGTATTTTCGGCCTCCAACGTTGTACGAATATCGATACTGTCTGTAACGCTTAAACTGTTACCCACTATTTTAGTAAGATCTTTTTTTGTGTCCATTAAATTAGACATCAATGTAGCTTCATTCCCCTCCTTCCGTGTTTTAGAACGTTTGTCACTATATTTATTGCCCTTTGCTGACTCTAAAATGAGTCTATTAGTGAAACACGGCTCCAGCCACTGCTTAGAATAGTTGTTTAAATTTTCTTTATCACTTTCGCTGTTAACTTTTAAAACATACGATTGAGACACCTGATAAGTGTCATCCTCAACAGAATCTGCAACAAAACCTTTGAACGGGCTACAAGGGCTGCCTGGAGATTTAGTCTCATTTTCTAAAACCTTATCACAATTACCTGAAATTTTTACTGAGTCATGTAATTGAGATGTCGACTTAACTGTACTCTGTTCCTCTGGGTTATTTGTTACTAAACTCATATTATCACATTTCTCAATAACTTCTGAATCCATTTCTATATCAAGAGATTTCTTACGTTCTGCAATATCTTTCGAACATGCAATGTTAGTTGAATGAACACTTCTCTCTACACCAACGTCGATATGTTCGGTAAATGAAGGTGATTTCTCGCTAACAGAATCCGAAAGAAGAGATACTGTACTTTCTACACATGGTTCAGTGGAAACTGATTCGCTATGATCATAAGAGGTTGGATACAATGGTGTTGTAACTTGACATACATCTTCTTGTTTATTTAAGTTTTTGGCCGAAGTAGATTCATTTATTACCTCGGTTGCAGTTTCTCCAATACACGGAACAATATCTATTTCATTTTTCGTGTTTACTGATGTCTGACTATCTTCATGCATTAATATTGCTTGATTTACATTCTGCTGATTTTCAAGAATCTCTTCAACAACTTGCTGTGTATCTTCTTTACTGTTTGTTACTCCTCCTTCGCCAATAATACATTCTTGATTATCTTGCTCAACAATGGGATGAATATTAGAGTGTTCTAATAGAAGTTTGCTATCAACTGAAGATGTAGTCTCAGTTTCAACAGTAATATTTATCTTTTCACTCAAAGATTCTTGATTGTCCTCTGACACCTTTCTGTGTGAGTGTTTCTCCACATGTTTTACTGCTACCAATAATTTAGACTCATTCAGTTTTAAATCTTTCTTCTTCTTTTCGGTAGCCTTCTTTGCCTTCTCTTTCTTCAATTTCAATTCTTTACCTCCCTCTGAGCGAATATTTCTAAACTTACAACATTCAGTTGTAGCAGCTGACTTCTTTGATATTTTTTCGTTCAATGCTTGTCTTGATTTCTCCTTTGATGAATCTTCGAAAACTTTTTGTGTAGCAATCGCTTCGTGCGGCAAAGACTTACCACGATTTTTCTGTTCCTTACGTTTGATAGGATTTCTAAGTGTATTTAAGTCTTTCAAACGAGCTGTATTCTGTTCACAAATGGTGTTTTTCAATTGTAAAGAAGCTGAAGATTTTTTATTTTTTTGAACGGCATCCACAGGATGGTCTCCTCTTTCCATACTTTTCCCTTCAAATTTCTTCATATCTTGTTTATTTGAATCCTCCACAGAATGAGTAGTTGTTGATTTTATTTTAGTTAATTGTGGATCTTTTTGTTGCGTTATACTTGCATCTATTTCAGTCTTCTTCATTTTATTCTCAGAACTTATAGAATCAATTTTTGGTTTACTTGGGGATAAGCTACGTGAATCTTGGACTACCCACGCAACACATCCTGAATTTTCTGTTAGCATAGCTTGCTCCTTTAAACGCCTCTGTAATGCACGCTCTTTATATGCTTTTATGTCTATCTTTTTATAGCCGCAGCTCTTGTTTTCTGTTGAAGAAGTAGTACTTGTAGATATTCTTCGAACCGCACATTGATTACTTGTATTAAGATCCGCAACAGCGTTTGAACTATTACATGTAAGCGACTTAGTGTAAGTTGCGCTATCATTAGTATTTTCATTGGGCGAACGAACAAATGAGGACGGTTCTCCAGTATTTACAGATACGTTGGTTTGTTGCAAAGAAATACTCGTAGATGACACAGCATCCATTCGTTCATTAATACTCTCCGTTTTCTCCTTATTTTTAATTGCCTCTAAGAAGTCTGTTATTTCTGCATTGTCTGCATTCGGTATACTATCAGTTTTTGGAACCTCAGCTGTTTGTTCTTCTATACTTTGTTTCAGCTTTTCATTATTCAATTCGGGCATCTGTTTGAGTTGTGCCTTAGTCTTCGGCTGCATTGTCATAGACGCAACGGGCAACTTATTTCTAGACTGTGACATCGTTATATCTGACAAAATTGTTGGAATCTGCTCCCTAACCACCTGTAAACTTTGATATTGAATTTGCGTTTCAGTTATTTTATTAATTAATGAAGGGACTATATTGCTGTTATCGGTTCCACTATCAACAGGTACATTTTCCTCGAATGAACACAATGGCTCCTCTTTAACAATTACCTCTTTCTTTATTTCATCCTCTGTGAATAATCGAAATCCTTCCATGTGATCACCGGAAATCGACGAACCAGAATAAGAATTCCTCTTCCTCTTTTTTCTTTTCTCTTTCCTTCGTTTTTCTCTCTTATCTTTTTTCCTTCTCTCATATTTACGAGATTTTCGCTCCTTGTACTTACTCTTCTCTTTCCATTTCTTTTCTATTTCTGCCGCCACTTCGTCTCTAATTGTTTCATTCAGCGATTTTTTCTTCGCAATCTTCTCGTTTTCTTTGATTACCTTCAACAGTTTCGTCACGTTATGAGAAACAGTTTCTTCATCACTGTCGCTTGAGCTACTTGAAGTGGAATCGCTACTACTTTCTGATCGTTCTGTTCTTCGTAATTCGTCCGTTTCACTAGGATGGCATTTTTCCACATTATATGTGGAATCTTCACGCGTTAAGGGACTTAAGCTCAAGTGCCTCATGGATGAATTCGATGAGCAATACCTTTCAGCATGAAAATTACTACTATCTCTGCTTAAATTTTCAGCACTATTGGAGGCACCTTTTCGGACAATAGTTGGAGCTGTTGTAGCATTTGTTGCTCCGTATTTCGCCTCCCATTCTTCCTTCGTCAGATTTCTAAATGTATCTAGATCTTCCCGTTCCTTTCTGTTCCATCGTTCATACCGTTCGGGCCTAAAAGTATTTCGATCTTCCGAACTGGACTTGCGTACTCTTGTATTATCTGAATTTACGTTACATTTACCAAGCAGTTTAACACGCGCAATTCCAGCTGAAAAAATGTCATCCAGATCAGCTGCCGTCTTATTAGGAATTTCCGAAAAAGTATTATACTTAAATGCTTCCGTAATTACTGCCTGGGTAAGTGAGGATCTTGGTTGTGTTTCGACTACCTTCTCTGGCTCCAATGATGAAATTGAGCTTGGCAAATTTCTTGTCTTTTCTGTAACTTCGGATAATATATCATCCAAATCAGCCTCATTAAACAATGGTTGTTGCTGCTTTTTGTACTTATTCTCAGCCTCAGGGTTTATTTTATTTGACAACGATCTATGCGACGAATTGGTGTCTTCTCGTGAAATATTCAAATTCAATTCTGGAGTCTGAGAAAGATGGATAGATTCTTCTTTGTTGTATACAAACTTTTCTCCAGTCTCTTTGTGTCCTGCGCATATATTTTGAGGCTCTGAATATTCAGTGAAAGATGGAGCTTCTACTTTTTTCTCATCAGCAGGTTCACAAATATGCATTCTTGAGGTTTCATTCTGATTTGTAAGGTTCGCCTCATTAAGGCTTGCAGTTTGATTTTCCGGTAATTCAGCTTCGAAAGGCATTCGCTCAAGTTGCAAAACTTCACTCAGATGATGAATAAATTCAGTCGGTAAATCTGTAATAGCCACAACAGCACTTGGATCTAACATTGCATTTAACTGATTCATGAACTCTTCTCGATCGTACTCTTTCATCTTTTCATCTTCTGTGTTTCGCATTTCCAAAGAAAGAGAAGATCTTTTTTCCTTTACCAAATGTTTCATTGCAATGTCAAATTTCCGAAGACTGGAATTATTAACCATATTATATATGTCGTTTTTACTCATTTTCAGAAATCGATTGATTACTCTATTTTTCCATGAAGTTTCCAAGCTTGGGACTACCTTCCTACTATCCCTTTTAGCTTTTTGACTCTTTTCGGCATTCGTACTGTTAAGTATTATCTTGTTCGACAAATGCAAATGCAATTTTTCTGAATTTCTGATATATTCATTTGGCTTTTCTTGAATTAAAACATTTGTAAACGAAGGACCATGTGATGAATTCATTTTAATAGTGCTCTCCTTTTCATTATGTTTATTTTGATTTACACTACTCCTTCTACTGTCCAAAGAATATTTTTTAGACTGCACCTTTGCTTTACTAGAATTGTGAGACACACTTTGATGACCACTATCCTTATTTTCAGGTATATTTATAGATGTTCTGTGCCACTCTTCTGGTTTATGTATTTTTTTTGTTTTGGAATTTAAATTGAACACCACCTTGGGTCTTATTTGATCATTTGAAAATAATGCATCTTCGCTATTTTTGCTTTGATTTTGTAGACTTTGCTCTTCGCATACTGTTCCACTAGATTCTTGCTTTTCAACAAGCAATTCTGGTCCACAAACAACATTTGGTTTACATTTTTTAAGTTTGCTTTCCCTTTTCCTTTGTTTCTTCGTAGTATTTACATATCCCTCCTCAACTAGCAAAGAAGGTGTACCTTCAATTGGTACAGGAATACTAGATGGAGTCAATGATACTTTGGGAAATGTTGACAAAACATTCTCATTCTTTGTCTCTTCAGTCATGTTCATTATTTGCTTTGCAAATTCCATCGCTTCTTGCATATCTTCTAAACCATCATCCATGCTTATGTTCCGATTAACATTGGAATAATCTTCTGTCAACGGCTTGATTGGTGGAGGTGGAGGAATTTCAGAGATGTTCATAGGTGGTGGAAGTATTGCAAATTCTCTCATTATTGCTGGGCTATTACTTGTTTGCGGTAGGACAGATGGAAAATTCATTGGTACACCGGAAAGAAAAGTTTGGTGGGGTGCCATGTTCATTGGAGGTAGCTGTGAAAAATTTGGAGCAACAGTGCCTATGCTGTAATCTGTAATTTGCGGTGTCTCCATTACATTCATTGGCATCAAGTTGGATCTAGAAGATTCTAATGGAACAATTAAACTTGAACGTTCTTGAGAAGAAAGTCTTGGATCAAAAATTGGTGGAAGTTGAATGGGTTCATCTCTTTTATGAATTTTTGGTGGTGGTTGTTGAGGATTAAACTCAAGTAACTTTTCATTAGTTGTCACTGTGGTACTTGAAATCCTAGGAGGTGGGCCTCTCGGATCAAAGACAGGTGGCGAGTGTACGACTGCTATGTTACTTTGAGACAAATTTGCAGCCTGATTTCTTGGATCCAAAGTGGGCATAGTCTTCATATTTTCTTGCCTGTTAGATGGTTCTGTTACTGGCCGTATGTTTGGTGGTGGTTCACTTGGATCGAATGCAGGAAGCAAATCACTTGAAGTAAATGGTGGCGGTGCTCGCGGATCAAATCCAACTGGAAATGGCACAACATGCCTCGATGCAGATATTCTGTTACCATGAAAAGGTAATCTCTGTGATTCACCAAAAAATACATTTTTTCCATTCTGTGGAAATGACCAATTGCACCTGGGGCCAGCTATTCTTGGAGAAAATCTAGGAGGTGTGCCAAAACTTCTTGCTTGAAAAATACATGGCTTGCTTACTTTTTTATCATCATTTAATTTATGCACTTCATTATAAGTTGAATATGCTGCAGGTGTTGAATCGCTGAAAATACCTGATTGAATTTCTTCGTTAGAATGTGTAAGATTAAATTGTCTATTTCGAGGAGACTCGGATACATTTGCTGAATTCTGATGAGCAGTTTCTTCGGATTCATTCACTTGTAGATCACTTTGTACTTGACTACATTCAACTACCTTCGTATCCGCATAGTGGTCATGATGTACATATTCGCTAGTGGGTATGGTTATGTTTTTGCTTTCTTCCTTTATATCTACCTGTTCACTGTTTCGATTTTGCAAAATGTCTGTTTGTAATGTCTCTTGATTGTCTTTGTCCGATAATGGTACAGAAGTTTGTTCTATATCACTTACACCCACGGTACAGTCGGCTATTAACTCATCTGTCGATTCTATTGGTGCCAAATCTGTTATATTCTCATTTAAATTTGTTGATGAAATTTTACCATCGTCTGAGTTTGCAAGACTTAAACCCTCCGCGGCATTAGCATCTTGTACCTCCGAATTTTCTGTGTTACCTTCAAAATTAGACAATTCGTGATGAATTTCCTCAGGACACTTATCACCTTCTGATAATATATTGGTCTGATCGAAATTATCTTCATCGTGCGTCAAATCTAAGGTGGTTGAATATTGCTCTTTACTTTCTTCTAGAATAAGAATTTCATCATGTGTACTTGGATCTCCATCTGTAGACTTATGGTCAAAAGTAACAGAAATCTCATCTGTAGATTTATTATCCGCGCCATCAAATTTTGAACTATTGCAATCAACTCTGCCAATATCCCTGAAATCAGTAAAAGTTAGATCAAGTTCAGGTGGTTCATGTCTAAGCTCCGGGATACCCTTATTGGAGGTATTATTCTCTTCGGAACCATTGTTTGATAAAATAGACAAATCGTCCTCCCAAAAGTTTGTAAGTTCTTCTTCTGTTATAGAAGATAATTTTTGCTTTAACTTATCAGCTGTCTCTGTAATCTTCTGCTGGCGTTCTTCTTCGGAACCAAGCAAAGGTGTTTGTGGTACCAGAACAGTCTTATCATCGATTAATTCTTCTTGAGGCAATAGTGCTCGAGGTACAGGGTTCCTCTTGTAACCCATATAAAACTGAGAAGCAGGCGGTCTACCAGGACCAGAAAATCTTACTATTCCACGACCACCCGCTGCCCTGCCTCTACCATTCGGACGAAACTGTAAATTACCTCTGTGCTGTGAATGAGCAAGAAAATTATTATTTTGTTGCCAAGGTGCAAAATTTGGACGTTCTATCCATTTTTCGGGTCCAGATAATCTGTGCGGTGGTCGTGGGTGATTAAAATTAGGATGTGGAAATCGGAGCCCGCTGTATCCATTGGCTGGACCATTTGTACGAGCTCCCCGTGGTCCAAAGTTTCTTCCACGGTATCCGCTGTTGCTCATCACAATGTTGATTATGACACTTCAATCACAGCGCGTTTGAGCCCACAGTTCTTTTAACAGTTACACGACTCATAACATCCGCTAATATTGTTATGCAAAAGTTTACATTCTGCATAATTTATTTACTTCGCGTCTTCTGATATTGCAGAGAAAAACACTTTAGGGAAATCTGTACATCTGGAACAATGCATATTCTAATGTTCTCACAGTTATTTATATCAGTGGTTGAAAGATTACAATCAACTATATATGTATATAATTATTATCATCCGCATAAACAAATTGCTAGAAATTTTATACGAAACATACAGAAACAATGATACTTTGTATTCCTTCGGTTTTGCTTTAGTTCATACTCTAATTGGTTGACAACACGCAATTCATATGAATTTCAGTAGTAAGAACTTCGTATCACAATGTGCATAAACGTATCTCGCTGTATTATCACGTTTAGTAACATGTAATCTCTGCAACGCAACTGAAATAATAACAAGACGACGTTCACTTATTATTCAAATACATCGCCATGTTGCACAATAATTTTCGCAAATCTCGGTAAACAACACGTACTTCGTAGTCAGATGGTTGCATTCAACTGAAATGTTTCTGTATAATTCGATCTTTTTTACGTGTTGGTCAACGTTTAAGTACTATCGTGTGTTGTCCTTATAACAAATGTGTTCCAATACACAGCCACTGCACCGTACACTATTCATTTAATTACATCTTCACTGTTCATGTTTAAAAACCCAAATTCAGTCACGAACTCACGAACGTGTTAGATCGTGCGCAGCCAATTCAAACGTAACATCAAACCTGCAATAATATTTTTCTATAACAAATTATATTACGAAAGTATATAACACACAATAAAATAATCATTGTGAATCAACTATACTTTACAAAATTCAAATATACCTTTAATTCAATAATACAAACGTTTGCATTTATAAGAAATTAGAATGATATGTTTACCAACAAAAACGTAATGGCCAATTTTGAAATATCAAATTAGTCTCACTATTGCTCTTCTCATGATTATTTGAAAATTTATTTCTATTATAATATGTTTCCTACATTCTACCTTGCACAAGTTCATGATTATCGTTTTTTATATTTTTTGGAACCCGATGGTGACAAATTTCAGAACGCGCATCTTTCGTCAGCCCCACCACGGAATTGTGGTAGCCCTATACTGCTTCCTCACTATCACGGGAGTCAAGAGCGAACATCTAAGTTACAATTTTCCCTTTGAGGATGGCCGCGATGCTGTCCAACTGTTCGCGGTTTGTGCCTCGTATAGTAACAAGAATTAGTATATCACAAACGAAGGTGAGATGCTCTTCTATTTGTATTTTTCCAATTTATCATTCATTTTTGGGACATGTACATTATGATGTACATTAGGTAAAAAGAATCTAACGCCCTTTCAAGTAAAGCCTGTCGCTAAGGATTGTCGAAATGCTACTTACCTATTCTACCGATTATATAATAGTATCTCAACATGTTACTATTCGTGACTTAATCTATCATCTGTAATCTGTCAATGAAATATTAAACGATTTACAGCGACTATTGAGTGCACACTTTCTTTTTTTAAATAGCCAAGCAAAGTGTTGCAATGATTTTAAGCTGTTTCTAATTTAAAATCAAGATACTCTAATCTTGTATGTATAATACCTATTTTTATCTTCCTATATTACCCCACCTAAGCTTTTATACCTTGGTGTATATAATAATTATATAAATCCATTGAAGTATTTATATAGCACATATTGACATTGTTCATTTGTTAATTTATAATGAATTTTAATATTTTTCCTTTCAGGTTGTGAGATCATTATATAGTCAAGGTAAGACCGCTAAATAAATATGACGTGCTAAAGAAGTGGTGAGCTATATTAAAAATTTGAAAACATTATCTTTATAGAGAGGCATATCAACGTTGGGGATAACCATGAACATAAACTATTAATTGTATCAAATCATTTTTGTAGGGCACATACTATTTATCCACACTCAACACGTGGTCAAGAAGAACTCTCGATTGTAAGTTAATATAAATTATGAACTACCTTAAGGAAGAAATTTAATGTAACAAATATTTGTATATAGATGTACAAAGTATAAGAAATTTCACTGTTGGATAGACCAGGCAAAACATATACATTCAACATCTACGCTATGTAAGTAAATTTTTCTTAACACTTTGACTGCGAACAGTGCCTATAGGCATTCCACAGTCAAAGAGTTGATGCATATCTGTTCGAAGTTGCATTTATATGTAATTCATATTTATACACAAAAGGGGAAATAAAGGAGGTTGTAGTGCCGGCTTTTGCGGAAAGCGTAAGCGAAGGTGACGTCAGGTGGGATAAGAAAGTTGGTGATCAAGTTAAAGAAGACGATGTCTTGTGCGAAATTGAAACGGATAAGGTGAAATAAATAAATGCGCTTATAAATATTTTTTGCTCGGGCGACTTATTAATCGTTTTTTTTTTTGGGGTTTTTTTTAGACATCAGTTCCTGTACCATCACCCGGTGCCGGTGTTATAAAAGAGATTTTTGCAAAAGATGGTGAGACAGTAAAGCCAGGACAAAAGATATGTACTATCGACATTGGTGCAACCGGTGGAGCTGCAGCATCAAAGTCTGCTGAAAAAACACCTAGTCCTTCACCAGCTTCTACGGCAGCACCACCTACACCATCACCACCACCACCACCACCATCAACACCACCTCCGTCACGACCTCCTGCAGCTGTACCACCTCCAGCAGCTCATCCTCCACCTCCAAGACCACCTGCAGCATCTATGCCAGTTGCTGCGATTAAACATGCTCAAGTGAGTACAATTCCATAAATATAACTGAAAATATGTGTTACTTTCAATTTATCCTATGATTATTTCTAAAAACAAACGAATAAATAAATCGGCATATTTAGTCGTTGGAAGGTGCGAAGGTGCAACTACCTCCAGCTGATTATACACGTGAGATAACTGGTACGAGAACGGAACAGCGAGTAAAAATGAATAGGATGCGACTTCGTATAGCAGAACGATTGAAAGACGCGCAAAATACGAATGCTATGTTGACAACGTTCAATGAAGTCGATATGAGGTTGCTATACATTGTTTAAAAGTTATATACACATGATATTATTTATCGTGATTGTTAATTGACTATATTTTTTTTGCAGCCGTATCATGGAATTCCGTAAAGTAAATCAAGAAAATTTCACAAAGAAGTATGGTATAAAGCTGGGATTTATGAGTCCATTTATTGCGGCGAGTGCTTATGCTTTGAAAGATCAGCCGGTAGTAAATGCTGTAATAGACGGCGCTGAAATAGTTTATAGAGATTATGTTGATATTAGTGTCGCAGTTGCAACTCCAAAGGGGCTTGTTGTTCCAGTTCTTCGTAGCGTAGAAAACAAGAATTTTGCTGAAATTGAAATCGCTTTGGCGGCTATAGGTGATAAAGCAAGAAAAGGTAACATATCCGTTGAAGATATGGATGGTGGTACATTCACCATAAGCAATGGTGGTGTCTTTGGTTCCCTACTGGGAACACCTATTATTAATCCACCACAAAGTGCAATTCTTGGAATGCACGGAGTATTCGACAGACCTATTGCAGTGAAAGGCGAGGTAAAACGTCAATAAATTTTGTTCGTCTTCTTTTCTCTTTCTTTTCAAATGCAAATGTTATAAAAAAAATGTTTCAGGTCGTAATTCGTCCCATGATGTACATTGCTTTGACATACGATCACCGATTAATTGATGGACGTGAGGCTGTGATGTTCTTGAGGAAGATCAAGGCAGCTGTGGAAGATCCCAGAGTTATTTTAGCTGGCATTTAAGCCTCGTAAATACTTTTAATGAATCGCTTCAAATACGCCTTGCAATTACATCTTGAACATTTTGTACACGTTGTATTATATTTTGTTCATCAAGGCTTTTACTTAAAAAACATATTAAACAAATACTTATTACTCATTGTGATAAACGAGAATATTACACAAACAAGATAATACAAAGTATTTCTATCCGAGGAACATTATCTTATTAACAAACTATTATTTCAATTCACTTATGTCATAATATTCAGCAATGTATATGACAATAATTTTTTTTTATAACGGGAGTTGTAGTTGTCCCTTTATCGGAATTCTAAACTGGTATTAAAACTGTCTCCAACAATTTTATTGGCATCAAAACAAAAAATATATTTTAATGTGTCTGTTTATCAGATTTAAAAAGGAATGCTGCATAGCAATCTAAAGGCAGAAAAAAAGAAAGTAAATTAAATACTAAATGATAGGAAATGTTTTATTTAAAAAAACATGTCTTTATACAGTATGAAGGAGATTTCATCTTTACCATTTCTTTTGGAATGATTATAAATTTAAGAATTTATTGATATTCCTTCGCACTACCAGTATTTATAACGTTTTACATTGCTGTACATTTTTTGTTACTGAATCTTACAATGTAAAGTGTAGAAATCGCACGTGAACAAGATATTTACATTTTTTATACACCCATAAGTATTTGTAATAATCATTTCATGGTTTTTTAATTATATTTATTTTCATTTCGATGGCCTTGATCAATGAGACGTCATAAAGAAGCGATTGAAAAAATCTAGAAGGATACTTTATTGCAAAGATAAATGTATCGAAATATTGATAAATAAAATTTTACAAATCTACACGTTGTCAACATTGTTGGATTATCACGGATTTTATGTTATCTTTAAGTTTTTCAAAAAAAGCAACTCGTCATTTAACTTTTAAACCGGGAAAATGTGACTAAAAGTGTTTTTTTTTAAGTTACACTAATTTTGCACTTGAAAATGATTGTTGAACGACATAGTGTAAATTATTCTTTAATAAAAAGCAATGTTACATCCGAATGAATTACATTATATTAAATTGATAAAGTCTTTAATAATGAAGAACCCTACGTACTTAAATAAATAATGCGAGGTTTCAATTTTTATTACTAATCGTTTTAAATTTATTCTAGGTATATCAACACCTAATTGTAAGTTTTTAAATATGTACATTGTACATACATCGAAGTATTTCGATATATTTCACAGAAGGGTATCGAGATTACAATCGATTCCGGTCGAAGTCTACGATGATGACTCCGCCGTTTCGATTCATGACCAAACAGTGAACGTGAAATGGTAATTTTATAAAATTTGTCTTAACTAAATATAAATAGATATGTTCCTATTCTTTTAAAAAAATTAATGGAAATATGCCTAGTAAAATTTATAATTGTTTAATAATTGTTAAACTTGTTACTTTCTGTCCAATCGAATATGCTACTACTATTTGACATTTTAGGTTACCCAGCAATGTTAAATCACTTTTTCTGTCATTCAGTATATTATTGGCAACATTGTTTCGAAATAAATAATATTTTCTCGTCAATAGATAATCACAAATTGCATATATAAATATTTTGTACTATATATATAATTATACTTGAAATGAATAATTGTTAAAAATCAGGGGCAGAGTCAATCCGGTGCTGGTGGTACGGGAGGCGATAAAAAGGATGACAAGGATAAGAAAAAAAAGTATGAGCCACCGATTCCAACAAGAGTGGGCAAAAAGAAGAGGCGTACAAAAGGACCGGATGCTGCTTTGAAGCTACCACAAGTTACACCACATACACGTTGTAGATTGAAGCTTTTGAAATTGGAACGTATAAAGGATTATTTGTTAATGGAAGAAGAGTTCATTAGAAACCAAGAAAGACTAAAACCGCAGGAAGAGAAAAATGAGGAGGAAAGATCTAAGGTTGATGATTTACGTGGTACCCCAATGTCTGTTGGTACATTAGAAGAAATAATTGACGATAATCATGCAATAGTTTCCACATCCGTTGGCTCCGAACATTATGTATCTATCTTATCATTCGTGGATAAGGATCAATTGGAGCCCGGCTGTTCAGTCTTGTTAAATCATAAAGTTCACGCTGTTGTTGGAGTTTTAGGTGATAATACAGATCCAATGGTTACAGTGATGAAGCTGGAGAAAGCTCCTCAAGAAACGTACGCCGATATCGGTGGTATGTAATATTTTTAATGTGTCTGTAATTTTTACACACAGTAACACATTTACAAACATATTTTTTTCTTCTGTAGGACTTGACACTCAAATTCAAGAGATCAAGGAATCCGTAGAATTGCCTTTAACGCATCCAGAGTATTACGAGGAAATGGGTATTAAACCACCCAAAGGTGTCATACTTTATGGTCCACCGGGAACTGGCAAAACATTATTAGCAAAAGCTGTTGCCAATCAGACTTCTGCAACTTTCCTAAGAGTTGTTGGTTCCGAACTTATACAAAAATATTTAGGAGACGGGCCCAAACTTGTTAGAGAGTTGTTTAGGGTAGCAGAGGAACATGCTCCTTCTATTGTTTTCATAGATGAAATAGATGCTGTGGGCACAAAACGATACGATAGTAATAGTGGAGGAGAACGTGAAATTCAGAGAACTATGTTAGAACTTCTCAATCAACTTGATGGTATGAAAATATTTTTAATCGTCTTAATGATATATTGATATATTCTAAAAAATATTTAATTTTCTCAGGCTTTGATAGTCGGGGAGACGTTAAAGTTGTTATGGCAACAAATCGAATTGAAACATTAGACCCAGCATTGATCAGACCAGGTCGAATTGATAGAAAAATAGAATTTCCGTTGCCTGATGAAAAAACAAAGAGGAGAATATTCAGCATTCATACTAGCAGGATGACCTTAGCACCGGACGTAAATTTGGCAGAATTAATAATGGCTAAAGATGATCTCTCAGGTGCAGATATAAAGGTAAAGATAATATTTAAATGATACTTTGTTCAGAAGAGAGTTAATTGATTAATGACAATCTTTGTGTCTTGTAGGCTATATGCACTGAGGCTGGTTTAATGGCGCTGCGTGAACGCCGTATGAAAGTTACCAGCGATGATTTCAAGAAATCTAAAGAGAGTGTTTTGTATCGTAAAAAGGAGGGATCACCAGAAGGATTATATTTATAAATGTGCTACAATTAACATTCTTTATTTCCAATTTCAGCGTGAAAGTATTATACGCAAAAATAAAAAAAAAAACGAAATTCATATAACTATATTTTTGATCGATAAATTAATTATCTTTGGAAACGTCAGTTTGTAGTTTCAGTATATCCAATTCGCTTACATTTATTTCCTTCGCGTATGGTTGAAAATTCTGGTATAGCGTTTGAAGAACCTTTACTGAATGTGTTCTCTGTTCTGTAATAATTTCTGACAAAGACTTTTGTGCATTGTCTGTTCCCTCAGCTTCTGTCTTACATATATTACAAGCACCTCTTCTAGTTTTATCAAGAATTTCGTTTGTATTTCGTGACTGTTCTGTATCGCGTGGCATTGCATTCAGTAAACTTTTGAATTTTCCAAGAATGAAAGCAGTTCGGAAACCTTCTTTATAGCCCTGATCGAACCCTTCTTGAAACACAGAATCCGATCCATCTTCTACACCTTCCCTATAGCCACTCTTTGAAAAGAAATAACACGCGAAAAATGAGTTTTCGTATGAATGAAGATAATCTAATATCTTTTACAATTTCATGTTTAGGATATTCAGATATTACCTTTTTAGCGAAATTAACAATTCGATTCCACTCTTTGGAAGCAATATTTAAGGTATCTTCGGTATCCGATTCGTTTGAAAAGATCTCCATATTTTTAAAGAAATGTTTAGATTAATACAAATGCTGAACTTTATTATTACATATTAGTAAGACTTGATGCCACACGAACATAACCTGGCAAAGATAAAAAATAGTTCGGTGAATTCTATAACATTCGATATTCCAGCGACTCGATGGAAATTGAACCTGGCACTTCAAAGGAACAAGATGCAAACAATGCGGATGCAGCTGCAACCGATGCGATCGAACAAAAGTAATTTTAATTCATCATTTATTAGATGAACAGTACATTCATAATGCACGTACTTGGTTAGGTTATATTCTGTTATCTGATGACAGTAAAAAGTCAACAAATAATTGTGCTATGGTATATAACAAAGAAAAGGTTTTAGAACACACTTGAATATGATGTTGAAAATTTTAGGATCATTGCCTTAGCGCAGAATAGGCCAAAGGGAATATCGGATAAAGATTTAACAGCTGAAATACCAGAGTTGCAGCCTGCTCAGAGAGCACAAATTATAAATAAACTTTTATCTCAGGGACACTTCGATCTGTTCAAGCAGGGTGGTTCTTTGCTTTATCGTTTGAAAGATCCTTCTAAAGCGAAAATAGCTAAGGGCGCAGACAATGAAGAGAAGATCGTATATACAATTATAGAAGAGGCAGGAAACAAAGGAATCTGGATCCGTGATATAAGATTTAAATCCAATTTAATGCCAACACAGTTGAATAAAATTCTAAAAAGTCTGGAGACCAAGAAGTTCATCAAGGCTGTTAAATCGGTTGCAGCAAGTAAGAAGAAAGTGTATATGTTGTACAATTTAGAACCGGATACATCTGTAACTGGCGGTGCTTGGTACCAAGATCAAGACTTTGAAGCAGAATTTGTTGATGTACTGAATCAACAGTGTTATAGATTTCTAGAGAAAAAAAGAGAACAAATGAATACTTCCAGAGGGGGGCCAATTATGGCTAGAAATGTTACGTTTGCTTCGTCCAAAGAAGTGTGGAAATTTATTTCTGACCTGGGAATAAGCAAGGTCTGAAAAATTATTGTAGTCTCTGCCACAATTTATACATTTATATATTATTAACAATAAAAAATTTCATATCCCGCAGGTGAAATTATCAGTCGAAGATTTAGAAATGATACTGAATACTTTGGTTTACGATGGGAAAGTGGAACGTAGCCTTTCAGGCGATGGAAATACTTTGTATAGAGCAGTAGAACCCTTGTTAAGTCCACCTGGATTAATTAAATCCACTTGTGGTGTTTGTCCTGTAAGCCGTTTTATTTTATACTTCTATGTTATATTCTTTTTACAACTGTATAATAATACATAGAATTTTTAAATACAGGTGAGAAAGAACTGTTGCGATATCGGTGATGTTACGCCCACCAAATGTCAGTATATTACAGAATGGTTGGACTAACGCACGATCGCAAAACTATGTTAATATAAAGTAAATATTTGTTTTGTATATACTTTTTTTACATACATATGTATATAATAAAAATTAAAATGATAACAAATACCTACATAAAAATCAGTTGCACAATCGCGCTTTATAAAACAAAGTTGGTTATTCTTGGGAGTCGAAGCAATTGAACATCTAATTATTATATAATAAAAATAATAATCTTTTTTTCATTTTATAAATTGAATATCGTTCCCGCCAGTTTAGCAGGCTTACATATTTAGACCGGATATTGATTGCCAACTGTAAAAATAAGGTATATTCTATTTATTTTTATATTTTTTTTCCCGACGATTGTCTCATGTTATGAATTATCAGTATAAACTAAGGAAACAGCAAGCAGAGAAACATTTATCGTGGTCTAGAAATGTTTAATATATCGATACAAAATATTGCCTTTGCGCAATGATTTTTTGTTTCCCGCGTTTTAAATAATAATTTTATGTTGGCAACGTTATTCTTTTTATTGGTTTCCGGCTTTGAGGTGCCAGATGTGAATGCGCGCTTCCACGAGCACCGTTAAAATCGTACTTTGTCATGGAACCCGAAATGTTTCGTAAAATAGTACCAAAGCTCTATGTTCAACAGATATGAATAATCAAAATTTTTAAGCAAGCGGGCCACGACAATTTTAAACGAAGGTTTAGTTGCGTTCGGAACTTAAAGTGCGTTTGTAGTGTAAGCGTACATCGCATGTGCCTGGCGGTGTTCCGGAAAGAGTGTATAGGACTATCTTCGACGCAGAATTGATTTGCAACTTGCTCGAAGCGTGTACGAGAAAATCATCGGTGCATAGATAGACTTACAATTTCTAACATGCCGTTACTTCGCAAACAACCTTTTCAACGACTTCACGTCTCTTCAGACTTCAGAGACGATGATGAAGTTTTTCATTGTGAGGTTACCAACGAAATCTTCAAGGACTACACGTAAGACCATGACAGCTGAGACCACTTTGAAATACGTTTCACACTTTCGTCCATGTGACGCGTTAGGGATAAATATCTTGTATTCTTTCAACTGCATCTTGTTTTGTCGCTTCTGTTCTCGTAAATATACGTATCAATATGATGTCGAATGTTTCGTTTCCTTTTCTTAAAATTTTTATTTTACTTTGTAACTTGAACTGATTCAGACGAAAAATACAATCTATAAGACGTTCGTGTCCTATCATTGCTTGACTATCGTACGAACATTTAATAATATATATATATATATATATATATATATTCTATATATATACATTAGATTATTATGTATATACATATTAGATTATCTTGTTTAGCCAGCCTCTTAGTTTATCAATGTATTCTGTACTTAAATATATGTTTTCTTATGTATTTTATTTCTGTCTTTGGGGCAATGGTATAATGCATTGCCTTTTTTATAAAACACTATACATTTAATGATATTAATAATAATGTTCTTATAACTTTTTCAAAAATGCTTTGCATTTACAGGGAATTCTGTGAAAGAATTATTCTGTGTAATTCACTGATATGGTCATGCAGTATAACTGGCAGAACTAACATGACTTTCGAAGAAACTTTGCAATGTGAAGAAAATGCAAGAAGAAGCCTGAAAGAATTTCCTATGGAGGTATGATATATCACAAATTTATTGATTACATGTTATCGTAAGTTTAAGGTTGAGAAATACATATTTCACATTACAGCTACGTATTCCTATATTATATCTTGCCAGTAAAACGAACAGATCATCTTTTAACGAAATGATAGAGGATGTATACCAATTTGCGAGGGACCGTTACTTTGTAGGAGAAATGGTAGAGGCAAGCTTTACAGAGGAGTCTTGGTGTGATTGTCATGTTTTGCAGGTTATTGAACCTTCGGAGCAACAAATTAAATCATACTCTAAAGAAAACAACAGGTAGAGGTATATCTATTTTATGTATATGTATATTGCTGTGACATCGTTTCAATATGTATTCGTTTGATAGAAGTTTACAAGAACAACAATATCATCCACCGGCTAAGTTATTTCGCTACGAAGTGGAACAATTAGATTCCGGAGATTCTGACGTGAGTCAACTTATGATAGTGGAAGCGTCTCAAGTGAGGAGAAGAAAACAGCACTATAGTAGGGAACGTAATAAAATATTTCTGCGTCAATTATGTGAACAAAATGAAAATGGAATATGGATTGTTAAAGTTAGTATTTTGAGAATAATGTCCATAGAAGAGATACGTATATACTATTGAACGAATGTTCGCTTATATTTCCAGGACAGTGTTTTACAAAAATATGGAATTGGTAAAGTACGTTTCGATACCATATTCACTGGTCCCCCACCAGATTTTACATCACGTGTAAAAAGGTCTGTTAAACATAAGCAGGAATCAATAGAGAAATTTCTTACGTCAGATGTGTCAAAGTTGAAAACCCTAGAGAAACCTGATCCTCTTAAAAAAGTAAATCAAGGAGGAGTGGATATAAAAAAATTAAAGAAACCAAGGTAAAATAATACATGTCATGTTGAAAATATTGTATAATTTCTAATAGGTATTAACTGTTTTATTTCATTAACGATGTAACAATTTTTACATAATTCTGGTGTTACAGAACGAACGGAAAATTTAAAGAAGACCTCAAAGCAAAGGCTCTTGAAGAAAAAGCAAAACGAAAAGAAGAAAGAGTCTTGAAAAACGAACGTAAAAAAGAAGAGAAACAAAAATTGGCAGCTTTGGCCGCATATGTGAAGGAATGGAATAAACCAAGGGAAGATCTTGAATGCGAAGATCTTTCTCCTATACCGCAAGCAACGCCAGTCAACTGTGGCATACCTAACGAGAAATTCGGCGACAGCGTCATGATTCTCGAATTTTTAGAATTTTTTAACGAAGAATTAGAAGTCAGTGCATATTTTCCAAACGGTTTCTCCTTAGACTTGCTAGAGAGAGCACTCCTGGTAAAAGAAACGTCTGGACCTTGGAGCGATCTTTTGCAGTTACTATTAGCGAACATTTTTAAATATCAAACAGACGAGGAGGATGAAATTCATGCTCAAGCGTCTGATATAATAAACGATACTAGTACATACGAGGGAGCATCATCAATGACAAAAGCTGTGAAACTAGCAACAATAGCTTCTGGTTGGAGCCAAAGGCATCAAGGTTGCAAATTATCTGAGTTGACATTAGACCATGTAACATTAAGTGAAATTTTAAGACAACATTTATTATGTTCTGGAGGACGAATTGGTGAAGTTGCTACCAAATGGAGATACTCTCAGAGAGGTAATACATTAACATTTTGGTGATTTTGCAAGAGAAACTTGTTACTATTGTGTATAAAATTTTAATTCCTTCAGGTGGATATACTAATCAAGATGACCCAGCTCTTCTAATGAGGATAAACGAGACCTATATTTTAAGACTGTTAGCGCATCGTAATGTTCATGAATTTGAGTTTGATGAAAAATTAAAACTAGCCACGTGTCTTATAAATCAGTTGCTTACTTTCGCTTCAATACGAGACGTAATTGAAGAAAGACGTGAGAAACTTAATCAAGCGAAAAAGGAGTTAAAGTCGTTTTTGATAGCTGAACAAAGGAAAGAGAAAGAAGAAAAGGAGAAGATGAGAGATCGCGAGAAAGATAAGGATAAAGAAAAAGAAAAGGAAAAAGAAAAAGAAAGCAAACTGCCGAAAAAAATAACACGTGGTAATTGTGAAGAGGAAAAGAAGAAAGAAGAGTTCGAAAATAAATTGAAAGAGTTACAACAGGCATCAAGAGATGATAAAATGATGCTTTATTTAGGGTCCGATAGAGCTCACCGTAGATATTGGAGATTTTTATCGATACCAGGTTGTTTTATCCTTCTAATTATTCAAAACTATTAGCGTACATAGTTTCTAAACAATCTTCTTATTCTTTGTATATAGGAATATTTGTAGAGAACGATGAATGGTGGCCTGGTACTTGCCTTCCTGATGGTACACCTTACTTACCAGAGTTACAGGACGGAGAATCGACGTATGCATATTTAAGGAATAAATTTGAAGACGAATTTAGCGATAAGGAAAATAGTTTCAAGAAAACCAAAAAATCTCCCAAGAAAGTTTCATTTTCCGACAAAAACGGCCTTAAATCACCGAGAAAAGATGCATCTCGAAAAGAGTTCAAACAAGAACCGTCAGATATTAGGAAGAATTTAATGGCTTGCACGGGCGACAAAGAATGCCCAGTGCATTGGGACAGGTCAGATTTAACGTGGAGTTTCTTTGGAAGACCGGAAGACATACAAGCTTTAGTGAATGGTTTAAGTAAACGTGGAATCAGAGAAGGAGACCTTAGAAATAATATCGCACAAGAAATGACCAGCCTAATGTCGGTAATTGAAGAATGCCCTAGACATAAACTTAATCCGGATATCGTAAGTATTTTACAATATGTGTTAATTCTTTTTAACGTTCTGTACTTGTGTTTAAGCAAAAAAGTATGTAAATTTTGAATAAAGTTTTCAGTACCTATTAAAGGGCATCCCAATAAGAGTTCGAAAAAGAGCAGATACGAACATTCGAATTTGAACTTTCCTCCTGAAGTAATAGTCGATGAAGTTTTAGAACTGACACTAAAAGATTATATCCTAGATTTCGAAGACAGAATAAAAGGAGGTGGTTTGGGCCACTTAAAGGTTGTAGATCGAGACGAGTGGAGGCACACAATTAATAACAGGGGGTATGATAAACAATGTGATAAATTAATGTATGGTACAAACGAGGTTGAAATGGATATTGCTCCTAATGTGACGCTAGCAGACAAAGTTAAGAATGAAGCTAAACATAGCAGGCCAGGCACACCTGACTCTGAAGTGGGAAGTATTAATATAAAAACTTACAAGGACTCTGGGAAATATTTGGATCCCCCAGGTGAAAATGAAGTAGTCCCAGATTCCAAGCAACAAGCATCCATTAAACAAATGGCATGTGCTATTTTACAATTGTCTCAGGCCATTGAGCAAAAGTACTTACAGAAACCGTTAGGCATCAATGAGAAAGATAAAAAATGGCCTGGCGAAGAAATCAGAGAGAGATGGGAACACTCGCTTATGGCATCGACAAATTGGTCCCAATTATTTTTACATTTTAGTACACTAGAAAATAGCGTCGCGTGGAGCAGGAGTGCTCTGAATGCTCAGTGTCGGATATGTAGACGACGTCGAGATCCGGATAAAATGTTACTATGCGATGGATGCAATAAAGGCCACCATTTGTATTGTCTGAAACCGAAATTGAATGTAATTCTTTTTTACTTTATTCTTATTCTAATGACTTCTATTGTGATATCATTAATACCGTATAATCATTTATAGAGTGTACCCGATGGAGATTGGTATTGTAAGATATGTAAGCCACCGACGAAGTCAAAAGAGACAATTAAGAGAAGAAAAAAATTTGAAGATGAATTGGAGGATGATGTAATTTTAACCAAAGAAACTCGACACAACCGCGCGAAACGTATCCTTGAAAGCGAAGAAGAAGAAGATCAAGAAGATGAAGAGATAGGGGAAGATAGCGAGGAGGATATGTAAGTGTTGCTTAATTTAAATCATTTAAATTATTTATAGACTACATGGAAAGTCTGCATTTTATTTCAGAAATAGCGATGAAATAAATGTGTGTGTTACATGTAGAAGTGGTGGACAATTAATTAAATGTGACACGTGTTCAAACTTCTATCATGTCGAGTGCTTAGAACCTCCTATAACAAGAGCACCGCGCGGTAGATGGTCCTGTTCGGATTGTAAGGATAGGAAAGATAGAAAGACGAATACAAGATATGGTAAATATTGTATTTGTAATGCATTCGAAAATACAACTATAGCAGAAAATGTTATTATAAACATGAAAATATTGCGCTACATGTTAATGTTTATAGAGTAAATTCTTATTTAAATACTAATGTAATAAAGCAGTTTCTTAGTTTTAATTGTGTTGTTAGTGAGGGGGCGTGAAAGGGAAAGGGACAAGGAGAGACTGTGCGCTGCAGCAGCACGCTCTCGCATCCATGGCTTTGCCAAGAGCCTCCTCACTACAGAATCTACAGACTGGGACGGTCTGTATTGTAACTCTATTTTACCTTTCTATTATATACACACATTTTTTTTTTACTATAATTGGTACAAAAAATTAAATAGTACATTGCTTTTTACATTTGTTTGTCATTAAAATATTAGAATACACCAAGTTTTGTTGCATACACGTGCAGAAGGCCCTTCCGTTACATTTACTTTTTCTTTTTATCTATTGCATAATAGTTTCCATTTTGTAGAAAATTAAAAAATGAATTTTGATTTTCTTGTGAACAATTTTTCATGGTACACAGTGATTATAATAATTTTTTACGCTTTTCATAATTTAATTAGTCCCATATATATATATATATATATATATATATATATTAATATTTTGCTAAGCAGACAGTAGTACCTCAGAAGACACAGAACCAAGACAAACTAGAAGGGCGGCAAAAAGAGCTGCTGAAATTGAACAAGAAGAAGATAAGGGAACAATTAAAGGTTGTACAGGAAGACTGCAAGAATTATTGTCTGATATTAGGCATCATAGAGATTCATGGCCTTTCCTATCACCTGTTACAAAGGACGAAGTTCCAGACTATCACGATATAATTTCCAACCCAATGGATTTTGGGACGATTAAGTACAAACTTAACAGTGACGAATATGAAACACTGGAACATTTCTTCAGTGATTGTCATTTGGTGTTCAAAAATTGTGAAGCTTATAACGAAGAACATAGTGCAGTTTACAAGTGAGTATAACTAGCGAAAATACTTTTATATATAAGTTCGGATGCCAGAGATTGTGAGACTAACTGAGTGTGTTGATTAATGTACTACGTTCGTATTGCAACTGCTCAACTTGTTTCAAGAATGTTGTGTTAATTAACAATATTAAGATTGTTCTACGGTTGTCTGTATGATAAATTTGGTTTTTGTGTTATCAAGTAAACAAAACAATATTCGTGCCCGATACTGCCATAGAAATAAAGTAAGCGTGCATGCATTTATGACTAACAGTAATATAGATTAATTCTTATTTAAAATGGATATGTTTTAAACATGGTTTTATAGCAGCACAGTTCATCTGGTCTGTTGTAACTAAGAAAAATTGCAGTAATTTAAATGTATTCAGTCACTAAAAAAATATAAACAAAGAAGGGTCTTGCAATAAAAACCAGAACAATAATCATTTAAGTTCAAAATCTTTGGCCTCCGAACACGTCAATTAATACAGGTTTTTTGAGTTAGGCTATGTCTTTTTAAAAATAGTTACGTGTACAGAGCAGGTATGAGGTTGTTGAAATACTTCGAGAAACGGTGCAAAGAGCTGGAGTTGGCTTATGATGAAGAATTATTGAGACCACCAGATTCAAAGAAGATGAAACTCGAAGAAAATGGACTTGAGAGTAGTGAAGATGAAGATGGTGAAGAGATTCAGAAAGCAAGATAGAGATAAAGTACATTTTTCATCCCGTTATATTTATTGAATAACAATTTTTATTCCTGATACGTAAATTAAATGTACCTTAAAGCTGGATTTGTACACTAATGTTAAACAGTGTACGGATTCATAATTTAAGAAAAAACTGTTCTGTAAAGTACATTGCTAAAAAGACTTCGTTTACTAAGAATTAGAAAATACCGCATAGAATTTACAAAGTTAATCTATGAAACAGGTGATAAAATGCAAGCTTAAAAGTGTTTCCAACATTTTCTCCTTTGTTACTTATTGAATATCCCGATTAATTTTTTTTTTTAGGCTTGCTATAATATAAAAAAAAGCATACACAGTATTATTTGTAGAATTTTACGCATGGTATAATTGCTCTCGCATAATTTTTTTAGGTTTCTTAATGTAGAACATTTTATAAACAAGTGAACAGGTGCGTAAGCTGTGAACTTGTTTCATACGCTTGAGCCAGTACAAAGATAGTCTTTTGCGTTAGTATTATAAAGAAATTTTTGTTAGCAAACAAATTTTTACGTTATATTAATGATTATTTATTATTTTAATATTACTCGTTTCAATATTTCACATATATTTTCACCTAAAAATATTATTTGAGAGATACCCAAATATATTCTAAACTTTGAAACCTTTCAAAAAGTTCCAGTAAGGTGATACTTTACTCCTGTTTACAGTATATCTACGTACCACACAATATGCGACGACGCACGTAACATCATCGATGATGAAAAGTTAATACATGCGTAATAGGTAACAAAAAAACTTTTTTATTGTGAATGCAAAAAAATATTGATACGAAAGTAACTATACACTGATATATAAATACAATTAGTATTCCTTTACTTGTATTTATATAAAGTAGATTTTACTGGGGATTTGAGTATGTTGTAATATATATATATATTCCACAAACTTTTGGGAATTAAAGATTTTATTATTTAATTATTTTTGCTTTAGGTTTTGTTAAATTCTTAACATATATTAGTGGTACTTATATTTTTTTTCATTTCCTTTTTTTTGGTTTTTAAATATTGGCTTATCTCGAGAAAATGATAAATCTTAGGCTAGCCCTGCACAAAATCTACGGTACAAATTATCATTAATCTCTACATTGTAGAGCAAGTAGAACCAGTTCTTTGTAATCATGTACGTTTTATACAATTAATTTCGTAATAAAGTTTTAAAATAGATTTGTAATTAAAATTTTGTGCATAATATATCATACATGAAACTAATAGAATGAAAGGTATAACAGCTTTCATTGGATAAATGTCGAACTTATTATATGTATATATTTTTGTTTCACATCAGACTACAATATTGCAAAATATGGACTTAATGACGCATTTCTCCTGAAAATTGATGTCTACGAATCTCTTCCCACTTTTTGACATTCTCTGGATTGTAACCTGAAATTAAAAAAAGGATATAAAGCAATATTAAGAATTCTGCAGATAAAAATGGAAAGTTTATGACATTTTTTAATAGTATTGCACTTACTTAGTTTCTGTATCGAGTAAAATATGGGTAGGCACAGAAACGCACTAATTGTCCAATATCTGATTACCCATCCTCGCTTAGCTTTGAAATAGTAATGATCAAATGGAAATCTGGCTATCTTTGCGCTCAAGGTGTACGGGTATTTCATAGGTCTCCCAGACATGGCTAAAAATCATTTAATAATCATTTAATCTTTATTATCGATAATATTGTTTGTAAGGCTTAATCGTCTCATATTACAGTTGACATATATGACAAAATTTAAATTACCATTAAAATTATAGAAATAACGAGACAGAAGTATATACGTTAAATTTTATTGACGAGAGATACAAAAAATAGATTACAGGTAGCGGAACATGTGCAATAAATAATACTCGACAACTGTATGCTTGCATAATATTGTACTCCAATTGTAAATGTAAATTTCAATTAAGAACAACAGCTTATAGCAATGATATATCATACAGGGAAAACGTATTTCATTATATTGATATAACGAAATTAATTATGGACATTCTTAATTGTTGGATAGCACTAATTTTTTGTATAAATTTTAGTACGTTTCTTTGCAATTAACATTAGTTAATGAGGTACTATATCTATAAATAATTAGTCAGTAAAATAGACAATAATACCTGACTTTTGAAGAATCTCAGATACGACCTTACAGACGAACTTTATCTTTTAAACATTCAACGACAGCCATGAAGCATTATTATATAACCACCTACCCACTGTAACATATCGAAATATATCGAAATGTAGTGGTCCACAGTCGCAGTACAATATTTGAAATCCTATTGGTTGAAAACCTGGACAAATTGTAGTAGGACAATTATTTCATAGAAGAATTCTTAGAGAAATTATTAATGCAATACAAATTGAGCATTCCATATGGTTGTCATACGTTTATATTAATTCCGAAAATGTTTAAAAAGACTTGTTTATCCATACGAGGCCCGAGTAATGCATAGTAGATAAAGCAGACATATGGGTAGATTGGAGCACTTCTTCATAGATGGCGAAACTTAAGACCACTTTGGCTGTAGATAAGCCAGGGATACGACCGATGTATAAATACGTAATTTCAAGCACTTGTATAAATAGCGATACGATAAACTTCATGAAATTTGGTTATTTATGTATTCATTTGTAAAATTAAGTTAATAATGCTCGGAAATCGTTTCGTACTCTCATTTACGTATCAATAAAGTGTTAGGCAACTCAGTATTACAATCTATATTAAAATTAATATATATAGTAACATTGTATGTTCCATTATTCATTTTATTGTACAACAATAAAACTCTTTAGCAAAGGTAAATACATTTGTGAATACTTTTTTCTTTAAATAAATTTTCCGGCATCCAATACATTCATATTAAGAGTAGTATTCTTCTTTATTCCGGCCTTGCAGCCATGACTTATTGTACATATAACGTTATTTTAGATGACTATCTTAGCTCACGCATTCTTCTATTCTACTCTTTTCTTTATACCCTCTCTACCTTACATATTGCCCCATTTCTTTCGAATTTCTAAGGTTTCATCTCTTATTCTACGCATCAGATCGTCTATCGTAACCTCTTAGCTTTTTCCATACATTCTCTTGCTAGATGTTCTAACATTATAAATTTGCATCTACACTTTCTCCCAATATCTATTCCACTTTTGAGTACTACCAGATCTTACCTGCGCTATTAATTGCTGTCTCTTTCCTGTTCTCCCTATATATGTTCTAATATATCTAAATCTTTCATTATATCTTGCCCCTTTTATTCTTGATAGTATCATCTTTTAAGACTTCCCATCACTTTGCTCCTTTCCCTTTGTGTCTAATTTATTCGCGCTTGACTTATTTGATTCCTTTTCAATTAATCATCCTTTTCTTTTATGCTTCTGGCTTAACCCTCCCTTCTTTTTTCTCTGCTGTTACATAGTTACTAATATATTCGTTGTGTGTGTAGGTTTCGCATCCAAAGGATAAGGAGTATTCATCAAATCTCATTGTGCATATATGCAAGGAAGAAGAAAGAATACCTCTGTCACATACTTTAGTTATAGTAAATTGGAATATAAGAACAGTTTATAACTGTTAGTGCGTATATTTAATTTAGAACAGTTGTGTAATTAATTGTTATCTATGTACACTTATTATATATTTTATTTTATATTCAGCGTATTCGGTAGATCTTGTACAAACTTCAATATTACTTTTACTACAAGTTCTACTGAATATGCTAAATATAAAATTAAACATATAATAAATGTTTGCATATGCACATGTTGCACAATTATTGTAATTTAAAATAAGCTTTAGCATATATAGTAAAGTTTTATCTGTAATTATATTGTAAATTTGGAATTAATACCAGATTTAGTTGTACGATGTATTATAAATAGATATAAAAGAATAGTTCATAAGTATCTGCTTGTAAATTAGAATTACAATTTTTTTGTAACTTATATCTTCATTGATTAGTTTAAATAAATTTTCAATGAAATGAATTCCACTGCTCTTTTTATTTGTACACCTTACCAATCCTTGAAAGAACCTAATTCCGACTCCTTATACAAGAAGTACCGTGGACGAACTTTCAATAGAAAGTCCTAAAGCGAGAAACTTGTCAAAATGACCCTTCACGTTCTTAAATTAAGCGCTCAGAAATTCCTGTAATAGACGTAATTTCTTAGAATTGCTATGGTTCGAAAACGCAACAAAGTTGCAAACAGCGCCTCGCGAAAACGCAACAAAGTTGCAAACAGCGCCTCGGAAAACGCAACAAAGTTGCAAACAGCGCCTCGCGAAAACGCAACAAAGTTGCAAACAGCGCCTCGCGAAAACGCAACAAAGTTGCAAAAATTTCTGGAGAAAATTTACAACAATTTTGCGACAAAAATTTTGCAACAATGTTGCAAACGCCGCCTCGCGAAAACGCAACAAAGTTGCAACAAATCTCGTGAAAAATTTGCAACAATGTTGCGTCAAAATGTTGCAACAAAGTTGCAAACCTTTCTTCAGAATTTTTGCAACTTTGTTGCGTTTTCGCGAGGCGCTGTTTGCAACATTGCTGCAAAATTTTTGGCGAAACATTGTTGCAAATTTTTCTAGAGAATTTTTGCAACTTTCTTGCGTTTTGGCGAGGCGCTTTTTGCAACTTTGTTGGATTTTCTTAGAGCTCGATTTGCAACATTTTGTAAACTTTCCTCGAAAATTTTTGCTACTTTGTTGCGTTTCCTGACGGCTCAGTTTGCAACTTTCCGTTCAGCGATATCTTGTTTGCGACTTAATTGTATTTTTATGAGGAGTTCTTTGCAACTTTGTTGCATTTTTATGAGGAGTTGTTTGCAACCTTGTTGCATTTTTTTAGGCGCTACTTTTAACTATCTTATACTTTCCCCAGGCGTCGGTTACAACTTTGTTACGATTTTGCGAGTTATTATTTGCAACCAATTTTTATTGTGACTAGGTATTCCTTTGCAACCTGGTTGAATTCTGGTGAGGTGCTTCATGTATACCTGGTTGCAATATGTTTAGTAATGTTGAGGGCTATTTTTACAAGTTCTCCGCTTGTGAACTTTGCAATTAAAGTTCCTGCACGGTAGAACTTGTTTAAGGAATTGGAATTAGGTCTTTGCAAGGATAGTTAAGGGGGTAAAATAAAGAGATGCGTAGAATTCTTTACATTTTAGATTTATTCAAATTAATTAATGAAGATACAAGTTATAAAAATGCGGTAATTCAAATTTACGAACTAATACTTATGAACTATTCTTTAAAGTTAATTTACAATATATCTTACAGATAAAACTTATACTAAACTTTACCTACTTTATTTGCTGAAGCGTATTATAAATTAAAACAATTGTGTAGCTTGTGCATATGAAAGCCCAAAGTATTTATTATAAATTGCATTTTATATTTAGCGCATTCAGTAGAACTTGTAGTAACAGTAATGTTAAAATTTATACAAGATCTACTGAATAAAGAAAATATAAAATAAAATATATAATAGGCATACATAACAGATAATTACACAATTGTACTAAATTAATCTTATGCGCTAATAATTACAAACTATTCTTAGAAACCAATTTACTATAACTAAAATATGTGGCAAGGGCTATTCTTTCTTCTTTCTTGCTTTATGGCCAATGAGAAGTGTTGGTCAAGCTCCTTACTTTTTGCCTGCGAAACCTGCACACATAACAAATATATTAGGAAGCATATATCAGGAGAGAGAAAAATTGTTAAGGATATTTGAAGGAAAAGGAAAGAAGGGAGGGCCAAACTAGAAACATAAGATTCTTTTACTGTCTGTTTGCCTGTGGCGCGACGATAAAGCCCCGCATGAAACGGACAGAAAAATACATTGGATGGTGGATCTATTCTTGTATCTCCTTTGTGGCAGAACACTTAGTCGGTAAGGTAACCAGGATTCCACTGAGCGATCGCTGTAGGTCATCGTTCTTTTCCTGTTCGTCCAATTTCTCCCACACTACGCATGTCGAATGTGTTCGTGCGCTGATAAGCGCATTGCGTCTGAAGAACCAAGTGCGTGAAGGGCCCAATCGCTGGACAGCACTGGATTAAAGTAATCGGCAGATCTCCATCTATGATCTGACAAGCGGGAAAATAAAAGAATCTATTTAATAAAAAAATTCAGAATTGTGGGTGATTATCATGGCTTCTACAGAGGTTGGAAATATTGTTCTTTTTAAAGTTAATATTTAAATATAAGGGATTTTATTAACAGGTGGTTTGTACTTTCGTAAATAACATTAGTGTTGCAAAAGCAATATGTCACCAAAGTGAAGGGTTTTGCAAAAGTTGTGACGTTGACATTTCGTTAGTACTTTTAATTATGTGTTTAGCAATAAAATTTATTCATTGTTTCCCACGTGTTATTAGGATAAATATGTTGTGGACACGAACGCTGAATTATTTAATGCAGGCATATTGGGACGATTATCTTTATCACCCATTGATGGTTTAGTAATTAGGCCTTTGAAATCGAGTGACTACGATAGAGGTAACGTGACAATTAAAGTAAAATCATTACAGTTTAAAATATATACTAACCTCGTTTTATCTACTTGCACAGGTTTTCTTCAACTGCTAACTCAATTGACAGAAGTTGGAAATATCAGTAGAGAGCAATTTATAAGTGTGTATCCTAATATTGATTAACTGTTGAAGGGACAATCGTATGTAAGAAATAATAGAAATGCAATTCATTTTTAATTTTAATATTTACAGACCGCTTTCATATGATGAAAACTACTGGTAGTTATTATATCATTGTAATAGAAGATGTAACCACTGGAAAAATAATAGCAAGTTCAACGCTGGTTGTAGAACAAAAATTTATACACAATTGTGCATTGGTATGTACTTTTCTAATAATACTACATTTGAAAAATGAATTTTGTTTTGTAAGAAGAATATTACATTTGTTACAGAGAGGACGCTTGGAAGATGTGGTAGTTAATAACAAATACCGTGGTAAGCACCTTGGGAAACTGGTAGTTAATATTGTATTGCAACTAGCACACCACTTGCAGTGTTACAAACTATCGCTGGATTGTAAAGATCATCTTATACCATTCTATGAAAGTATAGGTTTTAAAAGAGAAGCTAGCAATGCTAATTATCTTAACATGAGATTTCCACTTGAAAAAGCTGCTGAACAATCTCATTTATGACAAAAAAGACAATGTACCTAGTACCTCCAAAATATATTATAAATTTTGCATACCTCAATTGTGAACATGGATACCTATTATCTTGATCTAATTATTGTTAGTATTGTTTTATATTTTTAATTTGTTTCACCATTAAGTTTTACCTTAATGTAAATTAATATTTGGAATATACATGGGTTTTATACAGGTTGAAATGGTAAAGATGTAACTATATTTTGTAAAATACACATTGTAACATTTTGTAAGAATATTTAATGTTAGAAAAACAATTGGAAATTGATTTTCAACGAGTATTGATTAATTATAAATAGAAAACTTACTTGATTTTTATAAGAGTCATTTCTTTTAATCCTTGTTTCGTTAAATACATGAATGCAATTATTAAATTATGGTGTTTAAATTACAGTTTTCTTAGCAGCAATATTGTTTCGTAATTTTGCCGCTCTCTTTGCTTGCATTTGCCTTTGCCTTGCTAATTTGCGTTCTTCGCTTCTTAATTTACCATTACCACTGACTATACTAGGACCTTCAGCATTTCCTTGTGAAAAGAAATATATTTCTAATGGTTGCATAATGTTAATGCTACTTTCAATATAATTTAATTGGAATATTACAAACATACTTGATTGCTCTGTCGATTGAAAATCTTCTAGGGGCTGAAACTCTGAATCCTCCCAGCCTACCTCAGATTCACTCTTATCTTCCACATTTTGAGCTGCTGCTTCCTCTTCCTACAAATGACATTTACGCTCTCAATTTAAGAGAATTATTAATGATAACTTAAAAAGAATTTAGGTTGTTGTGATTTATATGATATGCTAATACGTCTACGTTAAATATGTAAATGATACAAACCGGTTCTTCTTCGAGACTTGCCCACCGATCGTTAGATTTAGGAGAATGCGGGGAGGATGATATATTATGTGTTCCTAGCCCTGATGTGATAGAAGATTGTTGTTCCATATCACCCCAATTATCAGCATCCCAATCCCAATCACAATCCGAACTTGCATTTGTTGCATTCTGCATATCGTTTTCATGATCGTGATCCAATGAGGTCATACTTGTGGCACTACTTGTCGTAGCAGTTGTACTGGCACTGCTTTGTGAACTGCTAGCTTGCTCTGTAATCATATGTCAAAGATATGTAATATCATGAAGAACTGAGCAAATAAAACAGTTACACGTACCTAAGGAAGCAGGCTTGTTCAATAAAATTCTAGATGCGTTATGAGGATTTGATGATTTGGGTGTGTCTGATTGACTACGATAAAATTTGGCAGTAACCGCTGTAACAGCCCAGCCAGCCCATGTTGCTGCTGCGTTGCTTAGACTAGGCGTAGCTGTATTTACATCCGCCTCTGAAATCATAGGATTTAAAATATTAAGCGTACATAGATTACACTCTTAATATTAGAAATCATTCAAGTACCCATAGATTCGCGCAATCCTGGATCTTCCGATACTCTTTCAAGCTTGGACAAAAATCCACGAATAGTTCGAAATGCATTATCCCTTACTCCTTTGTCTACATCTGTAGTAAGTGGACATAATGCTGGTAAAATACGATTTGCAACTTCCTGTAGGAAGAAATATTGTTGCGTCGCAGCTAATGCTAATGTACTTGCTGCTCTAGCTGGTGGAAATGGATCACGTGTACCTCGAATAAATGCTCCAATTAATACCTACGATAACGTTATTATTTATAATCTCTACTAATATATGTGTCACTATAGTAATTTTTTACTTTTACTGAAATTACTTTTTGCCTAATCTGAGGATGAAGGTGTTGAGCAATTTTTCCTAAACAAACTGTAGTATTAGTGCGTATACCACCGTGTTCATCTTTCGATTGAAGTTTAGCAAAATACCTTAATGTTTCCACATTAAGATTATTATAATCTAATTTTGGTGCTAAATGTACAACTGATTTTATTGTTTGTTCCCTAATTGCAGGATTTGTATCTAAAAAACCTTTGGCCACCTGCAATAATATAAAAAGATTGAACAATTTTATTAGTTTTGAACACGGCAAGCAGTTAACTACAATACCTCTGGGAAGATAGCTTCGTTAACAGTTGCTGGCTGCAGATGATCTACAAATCGATCTAGCTGTTGCAATAGTCGCAATCTTGTTGCTCTGTCATTTGATGCAAATAACTTTACAACGCATGGTACAACTCTTCGTTGATATTCAGTATCCGGCAACTGACAGCCCAGTTGTAATAAAGGGGGTAACACTGCGCTACCAGCATCACCAAATTGAAAAGCATGCAATAACAGCGGTAAAATTTTAAATCTGCTAACGCCGTCTGGAAACGATTCCAACTGACTGGCAAGTTGTGCAAAGAATCGTCCCTTTTCCCCTCGTTCTTTTATTTGATTTTCTTCCAAAAATAGAAGTGCATCTACGAGATCATTTTTAAAAAATCCTCCTTTACTACGACACCGTGTTATTACATCAGCTGGATTGGGCCTTCCATCTGCGCTGCTACTTGTTAATTCGCGATATATCGATTGTAATTGTTTTGGAATCTATAGAAACATAAAGCAGTTAATATACTTAACAGCTCAAACTAAAAGGAGGAATATGTTGTGGTATGAGAAAGGCGAAGTATACTTTGTCTGTAACTTTAAGTTGAGCTCTTGAACTGAGTGAACCGTTGTACGTTTCCCAGATCAGACATCCAAGTCCCCACATGTCAACTGAGCTGTTTTTATTTATTTATTCATCAGTTCGTTAGCGTTAACAATAAATCTAAATATTTACATATGGTAAAGCTGGTACTGCAGTATATTTTAAAGAACAATGAAACTACTTTTCACTATTTACCATAAATGCAAATTACTTTCTCAGTGTTATTATTAACACTAAATTAAGAAACATCCAATAACAATAGCTTTACATAACATTAGTTAAGTTTGTCATACATCTTTTTTACCATTTAGTGGCTGGTTTCGCATTCTCCTTAATATCGGGGGGATAATAGACTTGAAATGTAGCTGGTAATGTATTATAAGTAGCATCTACTGCCGTCATGTATTCCACTCCACCCAGCTTCCACTCACCGCTTTCTTCATTAGCAAATACTGTCCATAAATTAACATTATTGTGTCGCAGATTACCATCATTATTTAAAAAGTCCAATGCTTTCTGTTGAAATGCACATATTATAATACATATAAGTATTGCGAAAAAACATATATTGTATATCTGTCTTTGTACATACAGTAATGCGAAATATTCCCCAAGAGAAATATAACTCCTTCTTAGATTCATCATCGTTGTCAGACTTTCTTGTAAGTCGATTGTATAAAGGCTCGACACGCTCAGTTGCGAGATAAATTACTTTATCGGTCTGAAATATTGAAATGATGTTAATACGTGTATTTGCATTGTTATTAAGATGAATACATATAATGGTTTGTTGTTATACCTCAAGACTATCCAGGTACGCAAGTATGTTCGGATGTCTAAGTGTCTTTAATCTTTTTACGGCTGAACGAACAACATCTAAGAGATGTTCGTTACCGCTTCTGCATTCAAAGACAAACACTGAAACATCTTCGCCGCCTGTTGATACCTGTTAAAGAATGTTTGTCACAATAACGATCGAACGTCAAAAAATAATAAGTAAAACTTGAATTTATACGTAGAAATAGGCACTATATTTTCTGAAATTTTTAACCGCTATAGGTTATGATACCTTTTTCTTAGCTCTATGCAACGTCCAGATACTCTTATCGTCCAAACCAGATATTGGTTCACCGATTTCATACGGGAAATCTTTGATAGGGTCTCTTGAGAAAAAGGACCACATTTTTGCGATTTATCTATTCTTCTTGATAAAAATGAAGCAACATCCTTTGACTCAATGCAGTATCGTGATGTGTCACTGACAGCTACGCATCAACGTATCATCAACCGCGCTGCTACTTCGCGGCGATTTCGTACACAATATTGGAGTTTGTATTGTTACCTTTGCGTGTCAGTCAGTGTGAAATTTAAATAAAATAATAGCCGTTTTTTATCAACTCATTTGAAAACTTTTTATGTTAAATAGCTAGCTGTTATATTAATGTTTACCGTTAAGTATGAACGAAGTTGGCCCGTCTCTGGTGACAACTTTTACCTTTAAAAATGGTAAAGATTATGTAGTAAAGATAAAAGTTACGACTTTCAAAAGATGCCAGCGTAATTTGGAGCTTACTATTACTGAAAAATATACTGGCGAGAATTGGCAGTCATCCTACGACGCCGCATGTTTGTTCCTTCTGATTTTTAATTGACGATAGTTAATATTTAAGATGCCTTCAGGTTATATTAAGGATTCGAAAGTTTTCTTTCGTTTAATGCAATTCTTACTTTATAAATATTGTTTGTATCTTATTATTAATCCTATGTATTTTGGCTTTTACAGATATTGAAAATTTGACGCACAAAACTGGAAATTACAAGCATTTCGATGTATTTGTAGCGATGCTGCAATCAGGGTTACTGAAAGTAAAACATGTATGAAAATTTATGTCAAATAAAATAAATAAAAATAAATTATTTACAGACAAGTGAATCTATTACTTTGGATCTGCTCACATTCGAAGATTTAGAATTGTTACGGGCACGTAAACTTGAACATAATTCAAGTTCAAGTATGGGTAATGTAACAAACAACCGTAGATATCTTATATTAACGTATACAGTAGAGTTTGATAGGTGAGCATGTGTTCGAGAAATTAAATGAATTATATAAGTAACATTTTTCTAATCTAAATCAATTATCATCTCCATAAAAAAACCCTAAGAATTCACTACCCGTTATCTCTGGAATATTGTGGTTTGCCTGACCCAACAATATTGCAAGCAACCATTAGAAGATTACAAACTGAGCTTGAAAGATTACAATCCACTGGAGTAAGCAGGGAGCTACAGAGACGTGTAGAGCAACTTACAATTGCAAATCAAAGACTAATGCAAGAGAATCATAAACTTACAAATGGAGGTAGAAGTAGATATTTTAATCTTTCTGGATTAACTATTGAAATATGTTTTATTATTCAGGAAAAGGTTTAAAACATTTATTGGGATCAATTAAATCATTAGAGAATAATATTGTCAAGGAACGTACATCTTATTGCACGCAAATCAAAAAACTTAAAACTGAAAATTCAGCATTATTATTAAAAGTACAACAACTTACTGTATCTGCTAGTAGAAAGCCAGGAGATGGTAGCCCAGCATTAAAACATCGTAATCGTACGCCTTCTACTCGTAGAAGAAGCAATAGTCGATCTTCTTCAATTTCAAGTCGTAACAAAACATCAAGTTTATCGCCAGGTGCATTTAAGCATTGCAAACAAAGTTCTGTTAATACTGTAAACTTTATTTATATAATCTATTTGGAAACAACCGCGAATACATTTGATGCTAAGTTGTTCAGTTTCTAACAGTCTTTGTTATAATATTAAAACTGTAGGCAGCTCATTGGAATCTATACGAACACAACGATCTCCTAGTCGAAATATGAAGGTGTACAATAGTAGAGCAAAGACATCAAGTTAGTATGAAATTTACTATCAAGTGTAAAAGAAAGCTTATAAAAAGTTTCAAAATATTTATTGTAGAACTTGACTTTGAAAATTTGGAGGCAAGAATTCATACATTGCAAAAAATGTTAAAAGATGGCATAAACTTAAATGAATAAAGTACTCATTTACTTTTATAAAGAATTGATCGATACATATATTGCAAAAATGTTTCTTTCTTTTTATCATTACAAGTATTAATGAACTTTTTATATAATACAGCTCAAGTATATAATTAATTTCACTATTCCACCATTAGTAATATTATAATTGAAATAGTTTTTACTAATAGGGAATGGTTTTTTTCTAAAACTATGCACCTACTTCTGAGAAATCATGAAAAAATAGGATATGAAACTATACATGTACAAGCATAAATAAAAAATATTTCATATTCTCAATGACAATGTACAAAATGTTGTAATGTACAAACTGTTATACTGTTGACTTTAATTATATACAATGCTCTGTATATAGTGTGGAAGGTACATTTTATGTACACTCTAGTAGTACGAATGTATTCCTTGCTTTTAGTATTATTTATATTATACCTACACTATCACAATCATTATAATAAAATCTGAAGTAAACTTTCAGTTAACTGAGTTTTTCTGCTTTCACATTATTTTTATAATATACTATAGCACGTTCAATTAAAGAAGTTTCAGTTTTTGGATCGTCATTTGCATTTTCATTATCGTCGACATAAAGTTGCATTTGTTCACTTGATTCCTTTACTCGTAGCTTTGTGACCAATTCATGTTTTGTATGTTTTGCCAGCTCGCTAACAGCTTCTTGCAAATATTGAATTGTATTTTCCTGTTTAGACGTGATTTGATTCAAATTTTCTATCTCGTTTGTAAATTTCTCTATCTGCTGAAGGCGTGCTTCTTCCCTTTTTGCTTCCTTTGCTACTTGACGATTATACTCCAAAATTAAACAACCACCGGCGACACTAAAAATTATAACCTCGCCCATCAAATTGGCCCCCAACTCTATAGCCATTGTTTCATTTAACTTTGCAACTTTTGTGGGCTTTCCAAGGTTCATTACATACATTTTTGCTTTTACCTCTGCCCAATGGTAAACTGTAATTAAATTACAAAGTTCAGTTATATACATATGAGAAATCTCTTTCTATCTATTATTAATGATGACGCTGAATATTGGTTACATCATAATTATACCAATCAATTTTTCTTTAATTTCTATTTAATGAAATTGCGAAAATCGTTACTTACATTGCGCTGGCGGTATAATAAAGTACGTCCTAAATACAGGGTGATTTTTCGCTTGATTAACAAGGAACTTTGCTAAAGGTTTACTAATTTGTTTAACAAATAAAACCCCCAACTTGAGAGCTGGAAAAACACCTACTACCATCTTTTCTTTTTTTTTATTTATTTTCCTTCGGACAATTGAATTTGAAAATCACTCCACGTACCTTACAGTTAAAACCTAAAAATTCATACGTACGAATAGTAACCTATTCAAAACATCACAGACATATCGACATTTTTCAGTCAATCTATTTATCGTTATTATTGTATATTATATACATATTGTTTCATTTATCGTTTGAAACATTATATAAAATAACATTATTGATGTCATCGCGGAAAAAATGAATTGCTTGTTTGTATTCAAAATCATTACCTCAGCTTTGAAATTACTTCAGAGTGTAGCAGACGGCCATGCTGACAGGATAAGGCAGTGTGCGATATGTATGACTCACACTATTGTATTATAGGTTATAGGTTATAGGTTAAGGAGGACGCATGAAATATGTAAATAATTGTATGTTAAATATTCTTCGGGGCTAAAAGAAGTACGTGCGAAACACTTTTAATGCGTCAGGTATATACATATCCATTCTTATTATCAACAATCAATGTCATGCATATCAAACTGTTAAGTCAGGCCATGTGTTGACAGGATATGTTATTAAACTCGAATAATTAACTTCTCGAAATTCAAACGGTGATTGTATATCGAAAGTATAAATTTTTCACCAATAACATTGCCTTATTTAAAATTCCTATTTTTGTAGATCATATGAGTATTACAAGTATGAACTGAGTTATGTATTTTCGATAAAATTATCGATTAAAATGACTTATGGCAAAAAATGTAATATGGCAAGTAACAGCTACATATTTTTTATATGGGGCCTGCTAATGCATATGATATTGCTATGGGGTGTACTGGATGTAAACTTTCATTCTCCTATTATACAAGAATTACCAAACGTACCAATTCTAAACAATGCTCCAGCAAAAAGATTAGTCCTATTTGTAGCGGATGGTTTAAGGTTTAGAACCTTCATAGAGGGACCACCAAAATATCTGAAGTAATTAAAACTCAATCTTTAACTATATATGATGTGTACGCTTAAGGATGTACGATAACAAAAATTTTGATCACAGACATGTAATGACAAACAGAGGAGTTTGGGGTATATCGCATACACGAATGCCTACAGAATCTAGACCAGGTATGGTAGCAATTTGTGCAGGATTATACGAAGACCCGAGTGCTATATTTCAGGGATGGAAAGAAAATCCTGTTGACTTCGATTCTATATTCAATCAGAGTCGTTATTCATGGGCATGGGGAAGCCCCGATATTATACCTATGTTTTCAAAAGGTATTATATGGAGTACCTGGATATTTAAAATAAATTCTTATGGAACGTATTACATTTTCTGAATACAGGTGCAAAACAAAATATACACGGTGAAAGTTACCCTGCCGAATGGCAAAACTTTGATATCATGCATGGCCAGATATGGCGCTTGGATGCTTGGGTGTTTGACAAATATATTGATTGGCTTAGAGAAGAAGCTTTGGAAATTAAAAATACAGAACGCATTGTTCTTTTCCTTCATCTTCTTGGTTGCGATACTACTGGTCACACAGCTAAGCCCTCTTCTAGGTATTGGAAATTTGCTAATTTGTATCTGCGATACGAAAGTTGAATTATGTACTTAATGGAATCGTGGTTTCATTAGCTCTGAATTACGTTTGAATGCAGAGAATATGTTGATAACATGAATTACGTTGATCGAAAAATACAAGAAGTTGTTCAAATGACGGAAAATACTTTTGGGGACAACAGTACAGCATACATTTTCACGGCAGATCATGGAATGACCGATTGGGGTTCACATGGAAGTGGTTCTACAGATGAAACAGAAACACCATTGATTGTTTGGGGCGCAGGAGTTGATGTATTTAATTTCCATCAAAATGTAGAACAAGTTGATATTACACCATTGATTTCATCTTTAATTGGATCTTCGATCCCTATTAATAATGAAGTATGGATTGCAGTAACCTTTACTCCAACTACTTTTAATTCTGCTTGTGTTTAAATACTGCAATTTTTAGGGTGTTTTACCATGGCAATATTTGAATGCTACAAATCTCCAGTATACAAATAATGCTCTATTAAATAATTTAAAGCAACTAACGTACCAAGTAAAAGCAAATCATAAATTAAACTGTGTAGACAATGGATATGCAGACTGGAGAGAACTGCAATTAGATGATAAAATTTCTATATTAGATAAATATGATGGAACAGAAGATCCCAATGAGAAGTTAAAAGAAATCGTTAATACAATTAAACTAGCCAAACAGTCTTTAGTATATTTTCGACAGTATCAAAGAACACGATTTTTAATATATTTATCTATAATGTGGACAGGATGGATAATTTTATTATTTTTCAAAATAACAGGAGCTAAGCGATCTGCCGTTAATTCATTAATTTTATTAATAATAGACATCTTATTTGTAATTCTAATAACTACGTTATTTATCACCTCCAAAGGTATATAGCGTTTCATTATTATCAACAATTATTTGCAAATTTTGTCTTTTTAAATTTTATGTAAAACAGTTTCAGATTGCAGAAACTGGAGAATACCCTGTTATGGATTTTTAGCTACAATTTCCGTTTGGTTAGCTATTCGAAGTGCAATTATTAACTCAATAAAATTAAGAGTACATAATAATACATATTATTGGACAATAATTGTACAAATAATTTTTTTACTAGTAGCAATGTTTACTGGCTTAACATATAGGTCTTCTTTGAGTATAGGAATGTTATGCACTGCTCTTGCATGGAGAACAATCTTCAAAAATAATCACAATTTATTTCTTTGGACATCTCTAACTTTAGCTGTTTTTCCATTGCTACCTGTTGTAGAACCATATCCTCGAGTTTACGTTGTGTAAGTTCAAATCAATATAAAATCATATCCTTATCCTTCTCGTATTTAATTAAAGTACTTGTGTTTCAGACTTCTCAGTGTATCTCTTGTTGGTATAACAGTTGTATTAAAAATGCAATCAAAGTATAGAAAAACAGTTGAATTGTTTCGACTAATAGTTACAGGATTAACATACTTAGAATACATAGATGGTCGAAGTTGCATATCATGGACAATTTTAGTAACAACTCCGTTGTATATTTTCACTTACTCCACGCAATTGAAGAAAAGAATACTGGGAGTAACGTTGGGCCTCTTTTGTCCACTTGTGCTATTATCAGCGTCTTACGAGCCTTTCTTTTTCATCATTCTTGCACTACATTTATCTTGTTGGCCACAATTTACCGCACACCCAGTTCAAACTTACCAAAGTACCAAAAACCTGATAATGGAAGATTTACTTAAAGCAGCAATATTTGTATCCTTTGATATTTAAATTGAACTCGTTAAATTATTGTTTAATGTTTGACTGAACCATTGTAATCCTGAACAATTTGATATAGATGTTGTACACATTATTGTGCTTCTTTGGAACTGGGAATATGGCAAGTATCAGTTCATTCGATCCTTCTTGGACTCGGCATTTCGTTACGGTCTTTTCACCGTTCACCATGTTTCTATTAATATTTCTAAAAATTAGTATACCTCTAATACTAATTGGATGCACGAGTCAGACACTTGGATCCTCGAGCATTTTCTTAGGAGTACTGTTATTAGGTGACTGCCTATCTTTACCACTTATGTACTGTGTTACACCTCAGGGAAGTTGGTTAGATATTGGTAGTGCTATAAGTAGATTCACAATTGCGATATCCCTTCCATGTCTTATAGTATTATTACATTACCTTTCATATCCTCTTATAACATTCTCGCCAAGTAAATTGAAGTTTTGCATTAATTTAAAGAAACGGCATATTGTATAAACAGAACTATAGAATGTGTGAATAAAACTGGACAGCTTATTTTGATAAAGTGGTCGCGTAAATATAATTGTTTTTTATTTGACGCAATAAAAAGTTGATACATTATTATTATCCTTTCCGAATACTAGTGTACTTCTAATTATGTCCAATTTAAAAATTCCACACACTATAATATGTAACACAAATTTGATTACGATTTTAAATTAAGAGGTTCGAAGTGGCAATAGTGTTTCATTAGTAATCGACCATTACTTATGAAATTCTAAATATACGATATTGATGTAATGATATAATTCCTATATTTTTCAAGGGAGTAATCCGTGTTTTTATGTGTCACATAATTAAACTTAAAATTTGAATTCTTTATATTTCTTAGAGGCTTTTGAATCTTGACTTTGTTGTCGTTTGCGTTTACTCTGTAAAAAATAAAGCGAATTAATTAAATACAGTTATTCATTGGTATATTAAATATAATATATTCACCTTTTGTCTTTGCACATGATCTTGAAGCATATCTGATAAATCTTCTCTTCTCAAATGAGCTTGCCGTGATCTCATTGTTTCTTCGTATCGCGATGCCATTGCCTCAGAGTCCAAATCTAATTCGCTGGGGTCTAATGCTAATTCAACAGCTCCATCTTTCTCCGTTCTTCCATCTGATGTTGTTCCGCTTACTCCACGACGTGCAGCGATTACAGATGGTGGTGCTTGACCACCGGCTGCACCAGTCATATCATATACGTGTGTACTACCCATCATACTTGCTCCAAGTCCGTCTGTTCGTCTTTCTTGCAAAACTGTATACAAAGCAGGGGTATCTCCGCCTTCCATCTCACTCTCGATCTTTTTCTTTCGTAATTCGATTGTTTCTGGAGTTTCTAATCCTGCTGGAATTGATGTTATTCCACTAGGTGTTATTAAGCCTTCTGCGCCAGGTGTGACCAAACCACTCGCATCTCCATCTCCATCTTTTCCTTCTCCTTCTCCTTCTCCACCCTCCTCTGCATCTTCATCTTCATCTTCGTCTCCAGAAGATTCTGATTCAGGTTCACCCCACATACCTCTATCAATTTCTTCATCCATATTATCTCCACCTGGCGTGCGCGATATACCAAATACATCTCCGTACAAAGGCCTTCCAGTTTCATCTACAGGAGGTTTTCCCCACCCACCTGCATGATAACCAAATGCGCATCCTTCTGGAATTGGGGCATTCAAGCCAGGTATTTTTAAGTTTGGATAGCTCGGTGGTGGTCCATAACGTTGCATAGCAATTAGCCACGGTGGTGGTACTTTATGGCAGTTGGGTCCAACTGGCATACCCAGTGCAGTGCGCAGTTCATCGGATAGTTCCCCAGGTTTCTTTTCTTTCAATCGAGTTTCAAACTCTTTGCCTTCATAATACAGATCGCCATGAATAGTCATACGAGGCTTAGTTTGCCATTTGAAGAAAGCATCGTGCAGTTTCTGATAATCGATGTCTATTTTACCAAGCTTTGGCCGTGCCCTTTCACGCATTTTGGCCTTCAGTGTACGCGTATCGTCCCGCTCTTGAAGACTGGCCCTCATTTCTGTAATGCCTGTGCGTTTGATAAAATCTGGTAAATCAAAAGGGGGCTTCTCTATACCACGTTTCCCTTGCAAATACTTCCTTTTAAAGCACCAATGCCTAGGCACAGGTACTGTATTACGATGTGCTTTCAACTGTACAAGCAATTTTGGATCCCTAGCTGTTACATCATGCATTTCTACAACATCAGGACGTCCCACAAGTTGTTTCAGTTCCGCAACGCTTAGACGCGTTAATCTTTTTAATTTTCTTTTGGAAAGCCGGGGTGCGCCATTCTCCCCAGTTCCCTGTTGTTGTTGTTGTTGATTTGCATCGTCATCAAAGTCATCCAACGGTGGTACTTTACTAGGTACCGTTCCTGCCGTTTGTAATGTTGTTACTGGCGGATATTGTCCTATAGGTTCACCTTTTTCTATTTCCGCATTTTTGGGTTCGGGCTCGGTTAATTTAAACGCCTCAAAAATTCTAGCAAATTGACGGTACATTGGCTCCAATTCATTAATGCCTGGTATCTCCTGAATATATTCAATCTCAGGCAAATTGTCTTTTGTCTTTGCACTTTCTGCACTGTCTTTTTTATTGTCTCCCTCTTTACCTGCATTATGCTTCTTTCTTTTTTTCTTTTTCTTCTTTTTAATCTTATTTAGTTTCGCATCTGCTTTGTCTGCAGCGTCAAGTTCAAGTGCAACTTCATCTACAGGTACATCATCTCCTAAACCATCATGATTAGGCGACTTTCCCAAGGTAACAATGTCATTGGGATCTGCTCCTACCTCTTTAGCTCTTTCTGTTTTAAAAGCCAAAGCTTGTTCCAATGCAGCAGGAAGCTTCATGGAATCTCCGTCCGCGTCCCGGCCAATCTCGTCTGAAGTCTGATTTTGTAATTCACTTGGAGGGCTTACTTTTAAACTTAATAAACTGGGTAATGCCTTAGGAGGATCTATTCCTGGTATTCCAAGGGTACTATTTGGAGCCATATTCATTAGAGATGGCATCTGATGAGCCATTTGTTGGGCCTGCATTCAGGATTTAATAATTAACATAAAAAATTACTAATATGTCAAAATTTACAAGCACATCATCAACACGATTAATTATAAACGAATTCTACATATTACTTTTATACATATATCAATCGGTGTGTATATATTTCATACGCAAAGATGTAGCTTTAATTCAAATGAAAACAAAACTAACCTCATTTCCTGTCCTACTCTCCATATTATTTTTTTTTGCTTCTGTATTTCAACGCTTCTTTTTTAGTGAAATGCTCATTTACTTACAATCGAGAGCGCATTTTTTCACAGATGAAAATACATTTCCATACATGAATGATTTACTGTATATAATAGATAAAATAGTATTTTGCATCAAGCATCAAAGAAAACACGGAACAAATACATTCGAGAGCATGGTTACTATCGAAGAATCGATTGTTGCGATTATATTGGGTAATTTAGAGCTATCGATTATTTCATGGAGAGCTGCACATTTTGAACTGTAATTCTCCAATGACAATGATTTAGTGTTAATTAAAGCTACAATGATTCCAATGGTTATTCTATTTGAACGGCGAACTTCAAGAAATATTTACTATCAAACTTAACGCCAAAATGTAAAATTGAAAACAATTATAATAATTGGTCTGTTCATATATTTAATTTTTATTCGCGCAGATGATCTATTAATATTAAATCATGTACCAAGAATTTTGAAAAATTCATAGGAATAAAGATTAGCGTTAATATGCAAGTATTATTGTTTGCTACATTAATTATGGAAGGAAATGGGACTGATCGGAAAAAGGCCTATTATATTCTTCCACTTATGCTTATGTTTATTTATTAATTGTTGCGACGGAAGTCATCAAACTTGAAAATTTAATAAAAATATTCACAATGAGCATTCTTTCTTTCTTCCTCTCGTACGTTCTTAACCTTTCTCTCTTTCGCTTTCTCTCCCTCTCTCTCTCTCCCTTTCTCTCATACTTGTCTCCGTTACGCGCGCGGTCGTAACATCCTTCGTGAGCTAATGCGCGTGGTATGGGCCAATTTAACCAATGTAGAACTTGTGTCCAGCACTCGTTGGACACCTGTGTTGCCTGGTTATGCATGTATGAATGTGTGGTATGATGTATATGTACATTCAATTATTAATAATTATTATTAATAACAACAATAACTAATTAATACGAATAGAAAATCATGTTTCACGGTGAATGACTTGATTTCTTATTTTCTGTTTTTTTCCCTTAAGATTCGATGAATGTTCGTTCCAGAGTAAGTGCCTTTCGTCCATACATGTGAAGCATGTTCAGCAATGTCAATGTAACATGCAAATTCGGTTAAGCGAGGCCTTCAAAATTTCGGCGAATTGCTGTTTCGAAAATTATTGAAAAGATTCCAAACAGCGATTAGTCCTTGCTCAACGTCAATGCTACCAATGACAATACATAAAGCTGGGATTATCTTCACTGCGCTGACTCTGGCATTAAAATTACGATAACAGCATGATTCCTTTTACGGTAAACTGATCGGTATATCAGTTCACCTAATTGATTGTATTACTGACTCAGTCCAAGATGACAACCATGTCATCCCCGCGTACTGCTCTCTGTGGATGAGGAGGATGTAACGGAGCTGGTAATCTGCGCCATGGTTTACGTGCTGCCCTTCGAAGTTCCACAGATGAAAGGGTTCTTCTAAGTCTTCTGCAAAAATTCATCATATTTGATTTTAATTTTTACGCATTTTTATTTTTTATTACAGTGCGAACAAATGTATAGTTAGACGAACTTGGTTTGATCTGAAGCACGAAAATAAACGTCATCAGGTGCGTCCATCCATGAAATGACTTGTTTGCGCGCATTACTTCTAGATAATGGAGGGCCGTGTGGCAAGGTATGAGGATGAGCAGCTCTTCCATTCAGAGGTGGTGCTAAGGGAAGAACAGCAGGCGTAGTGTGCTCCAAAGCATGTTTTGGATGTAGCTGCTGAGAATGATGAGCCCTTTTTGCAGGTGGTCCACCAGGGAGCCCTGCACTTAGGGCAATACCTATTGGAAATAGTAATATTTATATTATATTCAAACTGGAAGACATAAATGTGCTACTTATATATGATCTAAAACTATTAAACCGATATTGCATATTCCTTTGGAACAAATAACTGTTAAACTATTCAATTTGATAACTTCGATTATAGTTTCTTTTTTTTTTGTGCTGTTGCATACTTAGACTCTTAGGCACTGAATTATTTTACCTTCATCCCAATCCACATCAGAGTAGAAGCCAGTAAACAAAGACCACATTCAATACTAGGATTGCGGACCTTACACACGGTATAGATTAGTGCATGGACGATTCTATAACTTACCATCTGATCCGTTAATTTCATCAAATGGAGGTCTTGTGCGTTTCAATATCGTTTGTTGTGCCTGCATACTAGGTTGCGGCTGAGGTGGAGTCACCGTCAACCTGTCTACATCAGACTTATTCGGTACTCTTTCATACAAAAGGCTACCATCTGTAAATACGATTAATAAAATATTAAATACTTCGTTACCACAAATATTTTACAGGATTTTTATTAAACAGAAATCGATATACCTGGAGCTTTAGGTGGTCTAGGGAAAGAAACTCTATCGGGTTGTTTTCGTTGTGCCGGTGCTGTGAGAGCTAACCAATCCCAATCTCCGGGTTGTCGAGGAGCAGGGTGATCACCTAAGCGCGTTGCTATATCGGTTACACGAGGACGAGGTCGTGGCCGTACAGCACGTGCTAAAATACGTAACTCCGCAGAACTTTTTGATGTTAGCTGGGGGGAAGCGCAAAGGTGTCGTAATGGTGCTGCATTTACAGGTTGATGAGGTGCTCGCGCTGCGTGACGCGTACGTAACTGTGCTGCGCATAGTCTTCGTGCAGCTCGTGCTAATGCTGAAGTACGTAAATAAAATGCGGATCGAGTTTTCATTACAGGTCTGGGAGATCCACCCCCACCACCGCCACTCGCTCCGCTTCCTCGTAGATCGACACCATGAGCACTTGCATAATGACGACTCAGATGTGCTTTGAGCTTGAATTCTTTTCCGCAAGAAGGAATGCTACATCGATGAGGTCTATGAGCACCACCCATTCCTTTACTTTCTTCATCTGAACCGGTCCCACCTCTTTTTCTTTCTATATCAACATCATCCATACGCGATGGGACCTAAATGTATAAATTAAACAGCAAGTAGAATATCGTCGTTACGATACATGATCTGCAATGCTTCGAAATATATTTAGATGTACCTTCAGACCGCCATATTTCTTCCAATAAGTCCAACAAGACTGACAAAGACGACATTGCATATGTGACGGCCCCCAAGAATACCATTGCGGGCTTTGCATTACTTGACAACTTTCACATGGCTTTCCGCTAACTCCAACCATTAATATACCACTATTATCGGTTGTCATGTTACCATTGCTATTACCGTTGAGAACACTAGTTGGTTTTCCATTACTGTTGCTATTACTATTGCCAAGAGGTACAATTGTTGTCGCAGTGGGAGCAGTTGTGGGTGGAGTTGTCTTATTATAGTTTGGTATATAAACTTGTTTCAGTTTACTCTCAGCCTCTACTGCCTTTACCCTCTTTTGTTGAACATATCTGTCAGTCGTCTTCCACATATAATAATATTCAATAACGTTTTTTAGTGTTTTCCATGGTAACTGAAACGTACAAATATCCATTAGTTTAAGGTTAGTGTAAATAAGTAGCGAACTCGATGGCTGGATACTTACAAAGTCTTGACGTATATCAGAAAAGTCCTTTCCATATTTATCAAGAGCTTCTTCGAAAAGATTTGCTTCGGACGCACTCCACTCTTCCATTTCATCCCTGCATAATACTGGTCCAGTGCTGGGTACTAAAGATGACATTGCTTTTGCTACATCGTAACTATGTCGGTGTAAAGTATCCATTGCATGGAACTATACACAGAATGAGGCGTGAGGACAGTTTCTTTTCTTAAAAGAAAATAAATTACATAACAGTATATAATGCTAATGATATTTACAAGCGTTATATCTCTAGATGCAGCTGCCGCCGACATATGCAAGGATGGTTGTTTAACAGAAGATGAGCAGTCTAAAGCTCTGGCAAATGTGCCTACAGATCTACTGACAACAAGGAATTGATCGATTTGACGGTCTGTTAGTGAATGCCGTGGTGTCCAAACCAAAGTTTCTAAATCTTGCAACCTACGAGGATCTGATTCTCTTTCGACAGGTGTCAGTGGAACTGGTGCTATTCCATCGGCTTGATATCTACTACCTACTCTAATTTCACCTGGAATTATTGTACAACTGTTAGATTTAAATACATGGGAATAATTAAAATATAACGTTTGTAGTATCACAACATTTAATTAAATCGATAAATACCTTTGTCAGCAAGTAACGTGCGCTGGGCAGGATCGAATACTAAGCAATAGAAGAAGGAGTCTTCCTTGTTTAAATAGCTTAGTAAAGATTCTGTTTCGTTTAACAGAGTTACACAACATTTGCCTCTTATATGCGTTGCCGGCATAGTCTCCACTTGACGAGACAGAAACAGTTCCCTGTGTTTCATTTGATGGCGTTGCTTTGAACTTAATTCTGTAACCCCTCCAGCACCAACTACATTTTCTTCCATCCCTGTATATGTAAAAAAAAAATGATATTAAGTTATGCATTGGTAGCCCACTTTTTAAATAAACATTTTTAAAAAGCTTGTATAACAAAACAGCTCGCTTAAAGGTGAAGTAAGTATAGAAGATTACAAACATTCAATGTTTGGAAGCTTCGTATAATTCAATTACATTTTTGTGTAATTAATTATTAAATAAATGAACATTTGAAAAAACATTGCTTAGAACAGAAATTTTAATAAGAAACTTTTATATAGAAATATTCCCTGAATTGTTCATGCAGTTTTGGTCTTTTATTGTTACTATTTTTCGCTGCTTCGTCTAACGCATAAATGAAATGTAAATGAAACGCAGGAATGTGGCAGAATCAATTAAAAATCACAACATTGAACTAAAAATATCAGCAAGAGCGGGCAACCAAAAAAACAAAAGAAAACAAAAAGGGAAATGAAAGCAACCGTAATTATATATTACCTATCATTACAGTAATGAAATTAATTTTCAAATAAATATAAACTGTTTTAAGAAGCCTCAGATTACTAAAGAATTATCATTTTGTGCGGCGGGATTTTTTCAATGCGAGGATTATTTATTCGGACTCTGACTAAATTATTCAAATGTGGATGAACTTATGGTTTATGTATCAAAAAGTAAAATGACTCACCGCAATGAGTTGTTGAGATTCAAATAGATAGTGTACAAGATAGTGCAGGGAAGAATGAGAGTGATCACGACTGTATATTGTCATGGAATGTATGGGTTCATAATATTTCATATTTACAACTAAACCCCTTTCTGTACAACTCGAAAGAAAAGAGGTCTTGATTAAACCCTAATATATTGTCTCTTTGGCCTTACAGTGAATTTAGCCTAAACTTATGGCATTCACCAAGATTACAAAGAATTTTGTTAAATCCCGCCGCTAGATCATTAGCCTTATATCATCACTGGCTCCTATATGAGACTAACAAGACAATCAAGAGGTGCACTCTGTATAGTACTTACTGATGAATTGGTAAACATTGAAGTTTTATTAGATATTTTTGAAGCAAATTTCCAAGTTTCTAATAAAAAAACTGTAAACATTTAAGATTTTTGTTCACAACAGATTCGTTCAATTTTAGCGCCAAAATGTTTCAATTTTTTTAATAATTAAATTCACCTGCAAGGAGCACCTATTAATTGACTGCTCACTCACCATGAGGCTCTTGGGCCTCTGACAGTGGGGCCTTCAGCCAGCCACCCTTCCCGCCCCCTTTGTTCATCACTTTGGGCCCGATCCCATCTTTATTAGTCATTTCCTTAGTAGTATCTGGATTCTCGAGTTTCTGACTCTGCGTGTTTGCAGGGGATTCTGACCTCTGCTGCTCCGCACTTGCCACTGCAATTTGCATCATAGAACCCACTCTACTATGTTTCATTTTCATTGTTCTTTCTTTAATACAATTTTCACACATGCTTTTAAGTTTTATAATTCTAAATGAAACTCAATAGCTATGAATACATAGGTATCCAGTAACTATATGAACTTCTATATGGTTTCCATTCGCTACAACTTTTGACTATTAACACGCAAATGGATTAATACATACATGATATATGACAAAAAAATACAATTCTGATTCTGTCGACCAATTCCAAACGCGTTTCTATTTACAACTGTATCGTACCAGTACATATGTAAATTATCACCAAAGACCTTCAATGGAAAAATTAATTCGGCAATGATATTAAATTAATATACTTTCGAAATTATAATATCTTTGTACAATATAACAGTATTATTGTATTGCTGCTGTTATTGCGCACTACTTTATACAGCGTTGGAAAGTAATTAAAATTAGAATGCTAGAAACTGTAACAACTCTACCGAAAATACGAAATCTAAAGCAGCAATAGGAAAGCATCAGACTAAATTCTATTTAAGTTTCGAAATATTAGAGGAATCGAGAGATTCTCAATTATCAGAGATTATCCGAGGAAAAGGTAGAGTGAAATGACCCTTTAAATCATGCGACATCTCGTATACATGTACCCTTTTCGAAACTTTTTCAATGTCCCACGCAGAATAAATATCGACTCTGTTCAGGACAAAGTTCGCATATTTTTTCCTGAAATTTCAGGTACAAAAAGACAAGGTACAGAAAATGGTAAAGGGAATGAGCGGAAGGGGCGAGAGCCCGATTCGAAGCAAATACCGGCAGACGGACATAGAGCCACAGGCAGAAAGGGAGAGAGAGTGTACATTTGAGTACACATATACACGTACAGCAGAAAAGAAGAGAAGGGAGGAAAAGAGAAGCGGGGGAGTAAATGCTTAAAACGAAGATGGCTAGTGGGGCCCACCATTTTCGCCCAGGCACATATACGCATGTTCGCGCGCTCTCCTGCTCGTATGTATGGATGTGTATGTTCCTCTCTGTCCGTTATTCGTACATGTCTATGTGTCTGTTATCGTGTACGTCTATCGGTGTTCTTACAAGTCTGTGTCCGAGTACACGTAACACATACCCGACCGACCCCTGCGTCAGTCATTCATTTAGTTCAGGGTGGCGGGGGGCAAGGAGGGGTGGTATGAGGGACTTGGGTGAGAGAGGTAGAAAGAGGGAGAGGTAGGTTGGCGGGCGTACCACCCTCAACCCACCCCCGGCAGATCGATACAACCCCCATTTCACCCCTCTGCCACCCTCCCAACTTTACTTATTATACATTCCCACCCCCAAATCCCCGCGTCTCATTATCTTTGCTATTGCAAAGGAAAAATCGAGAAAGCTCCAGAGAAAGAGAGAGACATACATACACAAACATATATATGCGTACATGTATATGTAGACGTATTGAAATGCGTAAAATCGAGCGAGCTATCTTCTCCTTTTTTTCTTATTCTTGAAAACCTTATACTTTTCTAGCGTGATAACATTTATACGTATATTACATCGAAATGTTACGCCCATCCAAGAAAATTGTGGCACGTAAATTATGAATATCACTACAATAAGATTCTCCGATTTTCGGAGTAACAAATTGATCGGAGTTCTTTTAACTGAATGCGTCATTTTTTTTCGCCAGAGTGAACTTTGGAGTAATGGCAGTTTGTCCGAATCGTTTGAGTTTACGAAGAATATATTTTGAAATCAACTTCGTAATTGCGGCTTGCTAATTGCATCAATTGTGACGAGGCGTACATTTTAATCGCATGATTTCTCAGAGTGTCAATCGTCAATTGTATAGCATACATGCAACGTAGAACTATCAATCGCATCGATAAGAAAAGTGGTTTTCATGGTCAAAACGAAAATATTTTAATTTCCTTCGTATGCGGATGCTTATCGCTGCACGGTGGCGCGAAGCGAAATAAATAACGATATTCTTTTATCTTCAATGCAATTGTAGCATTAGTACACCAATCACCTAAACATCAGTATAACAGGTATCAATGTAATAGTTCGTTAAAAAAATGTATGTTAGATATAAGAAGAAATTAGATCGTTCCATATATAAGATAATTCTGCGAGAAAAAGTTTATGTTAACATATTATCTTTACAAATGTATGAAAATTGAGTAGAAATACATTTTTTAATAAGTAATACAAACTTTACTTACATTGATGTTTATCTGCAAGCATTATTAATGTAGAAGGTAAATCCCTCCGCCTAAAGAAGCACATGACTTTTGCCTCAACATTTCCACTTGCCGTCTAAAATAAAAAATTAAATCTATTTCAAAACACAGAATATGTATATACCTATTATTTTCTAAAATTCCAATCAATGAATAATTTAAGATATTGCTTTTTAACGAATATTTAAATACGGAGAATACATACGTGTTGAAGCGTACAGTACTAACGATTTATTATTTACAAGAAGCATTGTAAAAAAAAATAGCAAAGGTGCATACCTTATTTAGTTCCTCTATCCTTCTTATCTGGTAGGGAGACGTAGAAGATGTTTCAAAATATACATAATCTATAAATTAAGAGAGAAATGTTTAAACCTTCGTTTTTATAATTAATGTATAAAACTATTTAATTATATGTTATATGGAACATAATATACAGACCATGGAATATTCATAATTGATTACAATAAATAAAATAATAGTACTGTACATATCCGATGTACATACCCGCGATTTATTTATTTACTTATTTCTTTACCAAATATTCATCCTGGTACTTCTTTTAAGAAATATATACATATCTACTCAATTAGGAGAGCAACAAAGCGAAAAAAGTTCTACTTGGGATTTGCATACTGAAAACTCGCTTATCAGAATATAAAAAGTACACTATTACGGATTACTAAAGGAAAATAAAATAATAATAAAAAGTACAAATGACTGGAGTTTATAGAGCCTAATCCGAATTATTTATATGAAATATTTGCAGAACGTCGACCTAAACCTAGACGTTCATTTTCTTGTATTGCGAGTGGCATTAAAGAAGCAGGTACATTATTTCGCACAAATTACATTGTTTCCCTGGGCCGTTGGCGCGTATACGAAAACATTCGCGGCATTTTATTGCGGGTATTTCCAAAAAGGTAAAAATAATTACAATAGAGGAGCACGTACCCTGAAATATTGAATTTTAATAATCCCAATCATCATGCAAGAAAATTAGTACGACCTGAACGAAGGGCGAGAGTGGGGAAAGAGGGAGAAGAAGGAAAGCAGAGATATACATACGGACGCCAGAAAAAGAGCGGGGTGGAAGGGATGTTTGGACATAACGGTAAAAATTAAGGGGGTTGTACGCGACAAATAAAGACACTCTAGGAAAGACACCAGGATCGTAATATAAATAGCAACGTATTAATTCCTTCGATTAATTAGAGATACGGCGTCGAGATTCGACGCGTGGCCATCAACCGGCGAAATGTGTACGGTTACTTTACCTCCCACCCGGTACATGTTGGCCGTCATGTTGCTGGCGTCCTGTGTGGCCCCGAGAGCGAAATTAGCGTTCTCGTGGTTACCGTGGTTCTCGTGGTATTCGGCCGGCATCGGCATGAAGGCTTCTCGTCCTCCAACTACGCGAATCTATTAGCCGACACTTCCCACTTGTCCACGGAGTCAACACTTCGCGGTGTCACTCCATCGTGTTTGTTTGTCCCTAATCGAGGAAAAAAAATTCGCGCTGGCTTCTATTCTACTTGCGCGAAGTCCTTCCCCGTCCCGTTATAACACTGAACAATCGTCGTAAATGCACACAAGAGATATGTAAAAAATCCCACACTCGATTCGATTCACGTGTTCGTTACCGTAACGAGCATCGTCAGTGGCCGTTGCTCCGTTCATACAGGAACACCGCCATTTTCATTTTGTCGAGCGGGCTACATATACGACCAGGCAATACTGCCTGCTCCCCTCCGCTGGAGCTGGGTTCACTTGCCTTTCTCAAAATCGCGGGCATTCAAAACTCCACTGAGACATTCGATCACGATTTCTACGCGTTAGTTTGTTTTCTTTTTTACTTCACTAGGAGACTTTGGGCAAATTTTCGGCAGAAAACATGCGATCGGAACGATACAACCCGGTCAACGAATACCACAAAACAAGGCCACGGATGGGATACTACCAAGACTTGACGATTGCGCGTCCCGAGAGCGTCTGCGTTACCTGACTGAAGAGTGGGGATAGCCAAACGATAGGGTGCCAATTTTTGGCGCACACTCCGACCTACCCGCGAAATTTAAATACTTTTCTGGTATACAGTTAGATTGCACATTGTATAAGCATTAGTCTGTATTTGCATTCTTTTATAATAAGGTGGGTAGGGTAATTATTTTTATTAAATAAATATGAATGTAATTTGATTTTAAATATATTTACAATTGAAATAAAAGCGGATAAACATAAAATACGTAACGTGACAGTAAATGAAATGCCTTCGAATAGTATGCGAAATATTTATATATTTACGAAATTAGTCTTTCTATACAATTGCTTACGCGCAGTCACATAATTCATCTGTTTCAATTAATAAAAAATGTGTGTAAATGAATAATTAAAATTACTCACTAGTTTGTAGAGCCTGTGTGAGCTTGCCTTTCGCGTAAAATGTTTGGTAATGCGTCTAACAATAAATAGTGACGAATATGTCGATTTAATGCAAATACATAACGCAAAGTTATATTCATATATATACACAGTAGTAATAGTAGTAATAATAATACACGTTCATGAAAAGTTTATAATTTAGCTTGTTGTAATTTAGGTAATCTTTTAAGGCACACCCCACGGTCTTTACCAAGCAATTTTGTTTTGTTCATTAACATTATATAAATAAATGTATACTGTTGTGGATGCTATTAACCTAGATTTATTATCATATTTCTATTTGTAGGAATATTTATACTAAATATAGGTAATAATCTGTTCTGTACATAATTCTATGTCTTTCTTATGAATCTTTTAAAATGGATAGTCGTATCATTCATTAATGATAATAATGATAGTAACATTAATAAGAATAACAAGATAATGCATAAGTGAGATGCGCAAGATGAGAGCATGCTCATTTTTTTCTTCGTGACATCCGAATCATGAGTAGTAAAAATAAGAAACAGTCGAAAATCAAATTAAAAAATGTAAATACATTTACGCATTTTCAAAATTTACCATGGCAATATATTTCCCAATAAGTAGCCAAAGGATATAAAAAATGAGCGTATGTAAGATGAAAAAATATGTATCGCCCACATAGCTCTTAGTAAAATGAAAATTGTATAAACTACTCATGATTTAATTTAATATTAATATAAAACCTATGCCAACTATGACAGTTTCTGCAATTATATGTACAAGAATAGCACCCAGACTTCTTTCTTCTGGTTGCATATTTCTACTTACTATGATACTACTGTTTATGGATAAAAAAATACTAATATATCGCATTGTCGTTGCACGGGCAGTGTTTGCGCAGCTTTGTCCATTGATAAGGCACCAACTTTTAGGATCCTGAGATTCAACCCGCATGCTTCGACAGATTTAGAGGCATATCTGGAAAAATGTGAATAAAATTAATATTGTTCGCAGCACTAAATAAACATCGTATTATTTGCCGATTTAATTATTTACCTGAAGGAGGTGTAAGAGTTTGTTCCCTATAGTCTTTGTAGTGATGAACTGGAGGAGATGGAGGATGAGGTGGAGCTGGTGCATATAATGGCATAGGAGGTGGATAATGGACGGGTGATGGATAATGCATCCATAAGGGAGCTCTGTATGGGCCAGGAGGTAACATTGGAACACCGTAAAGTGGGTGATGAATTGGTGTATTAGCAGCACCAATGTATGGGTCCATTCGTACTCTTGGATATGAGTTACTTGATGAGTATTTCGCAGTTTGTCTGTCATCTGGTTTTAATAAATTCCTCAAAAAGCCTTGCTCATGACTTGGTTTATCTTCTCCTAAAATACTTGTTATACTGTACGAAGATAATTGTTTTGGCGATGGAGTGGGAGCCGTTGTTGCACAAACAGGCTGCGGTGTCGCCCGTCTTTTCGATGCTTGGTCTTCTAACGATACTCTTTCTAATTCACGCAATATACGTTTACGGGGTGAAACTACATTAGGATCCAGAAGACGTGCCAATTTGTCGATAATCAGGTTCAGAACCTTTCCCGTCGAGGTACCATTCGCTTTGCGAATGGGCTTCGTATAATTTGTTACTGTTTCCGGAACAAGTAGTAGGGAAGTAGGATCCAATGGACGTCTGCACTTTCTTGCTATTACACGAGGGTGTGCACACAAACGGTTTCTTGGATTTCTGTAGTAGTAAAAATTAAACTCTGTAGATATGCTACGTCTTGGATTTGCTTGTTTCCAGCAATGATCTCGTTGCCAAGGACTTGATTGAACTGATGAATTATCATCAGAAACTGAAAATATATTAGATATTAGACATTAGATAATTTTAGTTAACTGTAGGTAAAGTATATACTTGTGAAACTTACCACTAAGAGAAGTGGAACTCTCTTGTCTATTTGGAGTTGTGCTAGCTGGTGGCCAGAATGTTTTCTTCGGAACTGGGAACCATGTTGTTCTCTCTCCATCTCTGCGATGAGATAATTCCAAAATAAACTTTCCATCTTTAAAAAATTTCAGCCGTCCACCAGGAGTTGGAAGTAAATTGTTATCAACTCGGGCTTCTGAATGATGGGTTGACTGGGGACTTCCGGTTTTACCATTTGCCTTGGTAAGGGTTGAATGCAATGTAGAAGGATCACGTGAGCACATTTCTGTTGTGCCTCTCACGTGACCTGCGTGAGCATGACATTCTGCTGACTTCTCACGCATACTGACACTTTACCGATATCCATTTTTCTCCGCTTGACCTTTCATACTTCAGCCTCTTAATATCAGTTTAACGAGAGAGGCAAAACCTTAGAAAGGTCCTTCTGTTAAAGCTACGAGCGATAACTAAGTGAGGCTTGCTAAAGTATTTCTGTTTCGCAGTTTAAGGAAAGCATCTTTTTACAAAAGTACTTGATGAAAAACTGAAAGTATCGGATACAACCAAAAAACAATTTGGTCGTACGAAAGAAGATTTTCAACCACAGTGTATGTCAATGGTAACAATGTATTGTAGGTTTCATTCAGAATCACTGAAATTGATAACAATAGAGAAACGTGATCATATTGATCCTATTTCCTTAAAACTGTCAGATTGACATTAGTCAAGAATTGACAGTATGATCAGCGTTCTTCTGAAATTTAATTGGCAATTTTTTTTCTTATACCCAGAAAGATTTGTCAGGATAATGGGCCAATTAATTTATATCAATTGAGTGAAATAGCACTGAATAGGAAAGCACACTATCATTGGTACGACCGTAACATTTCCTGCAAAATTCCAAAAGGAATTTTATATACGTGAGTGGCAATCGCTAGACACCCACCCACCCACGCACTACCGCCTTCTGCAATGACTTTTATTTCATTTCGAAGAAGCGGCTCGTCACGTTAATAGACGTGTACAAAATCACGCACGTTAATTTTTCGTAAATTATCGTAACTGGCGTACAAGTTGGCTTTGTAAGCGAAAGATTTTCATGGATCAAACACGGGACGGGCACTCTATAGTAGAAAACACGGTTCGGCCGACACATGTGTTTCACTTCACCCACGAATGGTTTACGTGTCTACGGCAATTGAGTTTATTCGTTCGATGACCCTTTAGAACGTGCATCCACCATCGTTTTCCTCGTGATTTTCGATGTTCGGATGTAAAAAAAAAAAACAAGAATTTCTCGCCTTCGTGTATCCTTCTCGTCGACAACACTGTGGCGGTTCGCGGTCCGCGCGTTCCTCCGTTTCTTGGTCCAACTCCCACGATCAATCTCTGCAACACTTCCTTCAAACTACGGAGTTATATCGAATCGACTATATACTCGATATTTAGAAAATAATTTGAACATCGTAAATCGATCAATATTAAACAATTCGATCGATTTAGAACGTTTAAGTTGCAATGACGATGTAAATTCTCGTTCAATGTTGCCCGCTTATGTGACGTGACAATTTACGCTGGGCTATAGTAATATTATTTCAATTCTTGATATATGCCAATCTCTCCTTGTCGTTTGAATTTTGTTTGCTTCAGACAGGCCAATCAGATTTCTCTCTTTTAATACGGATGAAGTTTGGCGCGTAATCATTTTAATTACCGGTGCAATATACTTGAGAAAAATGTTAATAAATTCTAATTCTCACGTTCATTTATTTAAAGCAGAAATTGCGCAAGTGAATTTTTTACAACAGTACGAGAAAATTATCGGGCAGAGATGTGTTCGTTTTAGAAATATATGCAAATGTTTCTGTATACTTTATGCTCGTTTTGTTTTATTCTACATGATACGGGTATAATTAATACCGTTCTTATTCATTTCCTTTCACGTAATGTAGAGATATCTAAATGCATCGTTAACAAATTTTTAGAGAAAACATATTCGATGGCAACTGCCTGCGTTAAACCATATGCCATTTAATTCCAGAAGAAGAATTAAAAGTTGTTACCATGTATAGAGTTGACTCACATTGATTTCCATTTATTGGACCTGAATATATAGATTCTATACAGATCTACTGTTCCATAAAGAATTGTATTTCTGGCATTATATTTAAATTTTGCATTATTAATTATATGCTTATATGCGCTGCATAATTCAGAACACGGATACAAGGTACTAATGCAAATGCAAGAAATGTTATCCTTATAGTTACAAATGTAATACCTGCGATTGTTATACCTGTTTGGAAGGTGTAATAATTAAATTTTAAATTTTGACAAGAAGAATATGTTATTTGTATATGATACCATGTACAAAAGTTTTTATTTTCAATGTAAACATTACATATATTTTTATATAGTAAATTCTTTTTCTATAAGAACAGAAACGTACGTATATGTTTATTAATGATACAATCATTGTTTTCATAATCAATATAATCTACATCAATATTTTTTGTATTTGCAAAAAAAAGTCTGTCATAAAATAAATGTCTGTCACAATTTATATAATACTTGCAGTTTACTATATATTGTTAATGTCATGATCTATATATTCTCCGTATCACATTTTATCGGTAATGATAATTCATTGGAAATTTGTCTAATATTTAAAAAAAAAATAAAAAAAATATTTAAAAACGTGCTAATTCATTTCCTATAATTGTGCTAATACATCAATGGTCATCTTAAAAATTTGCATCCTTTAATAACTTCTCTGGATTGATACCACTGACTGGAAACTTGAGTATGACTTGCATTAGAATTATTAAACAACCGAACATCCTTACATTTACCAGCATTAGACTCGGGCACGTCGTTGTAAACTTTTACTAAATCTATGCAACTGCAATCTCTTTTTATTTGTTCATTGTGCTGCAATTTAATTACAAAATAATTTGATGTATGCACCGGAGGTGTATATTGTGGCTTAGGTAGAAAAAATTCTGATATTGAATTGCTGTCACTTTTTTGTATCAATACAAATGTATTTGTAGGATTTAATGGCGCAGTCAGTGCATCCTGAAATTCTGAACATTCCAACATCGACCTAGAAAATTAATATAATATTTCAATAAAAATAATTTATTAAAAAAAGTACACATATACATTGAATTATTTACTGACCTCATTAAGTTTAACAGGGGTTTTCTAGAATTATGTTTACATTCAAAATGTTCTTGGCTGTTAAGAATATCGGATGGAAACTCCACTCTAACATGCAATTTCGGCGATATTATAGTGGCCCCAATAAGTATAGCAATTTCCTTGACTTTGCAGCCATCAAGACGAAATTGTGAATTCAATTGTTCCGATGTGTTTTTTATAGTATTTAATAATGTTTTTATAGAAGACGAATTTCTATCCGTTGGTTTCATTTGCAATTGTGACAAAGAGTCATATGCAAATGGTATCTGCTGCTTCTGATATAAAATATATTTTAGAAGCTCGATTACCAGCTTCACGCAACCGTTGCTTGTCAAATGTTCATCCAATGTTACGTTAATATTCATTTTATTATTTATTTCCTTTTTCTACGAGTCCTTTAAATCAAGCCACACTTAACCTGCTTCGTCAACTTCTTGTATTTTATATAATAGATTGCAATATAATCGTATATACTTATTAACACATTATTATCATATTAAAACGAGAGCATAATTATAAACATAACAATATGGATATATCGCAATTTAAACTTTTATTATTCGCGGTTATTGAAAATTAGTACGCGTCTGTCTACTACCAATAGTAAATATAGTGACCATCTGTAACCTATATTTCTTATTTTTTTTTTACTAAACGTTATGGCATCGTTATAAATAGGTTATCTATTGCGAATGCCCACAGTATTAATGAATTTTTTAAACGCAAGCGTTATTAAATATTAATGAATTTAACGAAAAGTTTATTTACATTGTTTTATAGGAATATTTTGTTTGCATTTGCTGCCTGATACGCCATCAAAATCTTGTTAACTTCAGTTCATTTACGTTCATCATTCCTCAATGTTACAACGAAAATGGCGGAAGTGAAGTCACGTCGCGTCGCACAAACCGAAGATTTATCAAATGTGGAATTCGAAACCAGTGAAGATGTGGAAGTTATCCCGACATTCGATAATATGGGCCTTAGAGATGAATTGTTACGAGGAATTTATGCTTACGGTATTATTCTGATCCTACGTTTTATCATTGTAATAAAACATAACCCTATTTATATTTTGCCGCCCTACTTCTTATTAGTTTGACGATGCGACTATTGAACTATATAACCGTTTGCTAATACAATATTTTAATTACAGGCTTCGAAAAACCATCAGCTATTCAACAGCGATCTATTAAACCGATAATGAAAGGACGTGACGTGATCGCACAGGCTCAGTCCGGTACAGGAAAAACGGCTACATTTTCTGTAGCAATATTGCAGTCTTTGGACACGCAAGTTCGGGAAACACAAGTATTAGTTCTGTCTCCTACAAGAGAATTGGCAACACAAATCCAAAAAGTTATTTTGGCGTTAGGAGATTTTATGAATGTTCAGTGTCACGCTTGTATAGGTGGTACTAATCTTGGAGAAGATATTAGAAAATTAGATTATGGCCAGCATGTTGTATCAGGCACACCTGGCAGAGTTTTTGGTAATTTTATTATTTACGAAACTCTGTATAAACTATAAAGTGGAAGATTCCACTTATGCAATTTTCTTATATATTTCAGATATGATAAAGAGACGAGTCCTCAGAACCAGAGCTATAAAAATGTTAGTTCTTGACGAATCAGACGAAATGTTAAATAAAGGTTTCAAAGAGCAGATTTATGATGTGTATAGATATTTACCACCCGCGACACAAGTTGTGTTAGTGTCTGCAACATTACCACACGAGATTCTTGAAATGACAAGTAAATTTATGACGGATCCCATTCGTATCCTCGTAAAACGGTAAGTTGAAACGTTATTTTTAATTGAAAGAAGTGAATTATTACACTGGTACTAATTTTGTTATTATAATAGCGATGAATTGACGCTGGAAGGAATAAAACAATTCTTTGTGGCCGTTGAAAGAGAAGAATGGAAATTTGACACGCTGTGCGACTTGTACGATACATTGACGATAACACAGGCAGTAATCTTTTGTAATACCAAACGTAAAGTAGATTGGTTGACTGAAAAGATGAGGGAAGCCAATTTCACAGTTTGCTCTATGCATGGTGATATGCCCCAGAAAGAAAGAGATAATATAATGAAAGAATTTAGATCTGGGCAAAGGTATATTTTTTAGCATAGATAGCAGCAGCATACTGTTAATGCAAGCTTTTGTAATGAATTAATTATGTATTTTCCAGTCGTGTCTTAATCACAACCGACGTATGGGCAAGAGGCATAGACGTACAACAAGTATCCCTCGTAATCAATTACGATCTACCGAACAACCGTGAGTTGTATATCCATAGAATAGGTCGATCAGGACGATTCGGAAGGAAAGGTGTGTCGATCAATTTTGTTAAGACCGATGATATAAGGATTCTTCGAGATATTGAACAATATTACTCGACGCAAATTGACGAGATGCCTATGAACGTAGCTGATTTAATATAATCTTAAGGTTGAAAATTGTATTAAGTAAGAATTTGTGTAAAAAAAAATCCATTATTTCTATTTGAATTTCCAATAACTACACTTTTAATACATTTCTTTGGTTGAAATCGGTTGTTTAACTTAACATTACTTTTTAGAGAGTACGAAGAAAATATTCATTTCTTTTTTCTAACAATATATGCAATCGTTTAAAGTACTGTGCACAAGTGTAACAGCAAAAGTAATATAACTAATTGATTTTAAGGAATGTAATAAACATCTGACAGAAATGTAAAAATTAACATTACTTTGTACCTTTATTATACCGAGTATTATAAAATGCGTCAAGTATTTACACTTTCTTTTGTAGCTTTTCCTTTCTAATAAAAGCTACGTTTAGCTGAGAGATATTCCTATATTGGTGAGGTGAAATAATCAATAACTAGCCCACTGGTTTAGATGGCAGCATCGCAGTGTTTTGATTTAACATCTTACAAGGGTTGATATTGCAACTTCTAGTGCAGTTTTATGTTATTTCCAATGAGAAAAGTTGTGTGTTATTTATTTAACTTGAGCATTAACTTCGAATTAATCTCTGCTACTCAAGAATAATATGAGATCAAGTAGAATAAGTGGTGTTTAAGAATGTATAACAATGTCAATATTTGGAAGGAAAAATAAAAAATATTTGATTTGCACTTATACTTTGTAACACTTATTCCGTGAACGGTTGGCTTTGAGTAACACAAGCTACTAAAAACACCCTTCGTGTGATCAGTTGAATGTTGAACAACATGGAAACACAAGAAGATTGTTCAATTAGAAGAGGGCAACCGATTCGTCGTTATCAAAATGATTATAAATCTGAAGGGCATACATCAACTTGTAAGTAATGATTCTGTTTAAGAAAGTGTCTAATACTATGGAAAAATCATCTCTCAATACTTTTCTCTCAGCCATGGCCGTGAATCAATCACAGTACATAAATGTTGGGAGATCTACAGTCAAAGTGGCTGTATATTTAATGACTGGAATTTTTTTAACAATCGATATTGAACAGAGTTCTACTGCTCATCAAATTCTTACAATGATACAATCCGAAGCAGAACTCGGATTAACAAGAACTCCAGTGTTCGCTGGTCAAACAGTTTTTGCTTTATGGCTTTGTTCTTCACGACTAGAAGTTCAATTACGTCCAAATCACAAGCCCATAGAGCTGGCTTCGAAGTGGAATCGTTTAGTAAAGAAGTATAGTTCTCAGAGAAAGGAAACAGACGAAGAATCTCTACTTTGTCTACGAAGAAATGTATTTCTTTCTCGTTCGGACGAAGAGCAAATAAAGGAGGGCAAGGTGCTAGAACTACTCTATGCAGAGGCTAGAAACAATGTGCTGCAAGGTAAAAGAAGTTTCCTTGATTACATTTGCATCGTATATAATACCCAAAAATATTTTTCAGGCCGTTACCCATGCGAGGGTCAAGCACGGTACGCTAGCCTGGGTGCTTTGCAAGCACGGATTGAGCTTGGCCCATACAATTCGCAAAGCCATACGTTAGCATTTTTTAGAAGGCATCGTGGTAGATTTTTGCCCCATCATTATACTTCTCCCAGTCTTTTACTAGGGTTGGGTGTAGGATTAGGTTTAGTAGGAGGAAAAGGAGCACCGGAGGCTCGACTTCTCGAACAGTACAAGCGGATACCAAATCATACAGGAACGAACACGAATTCACGAAAACTAATAAGGAAGTATTTGGAATTTTGTTGGAGTCTACCGTGTTACGGTGCAGCCTTTTTTCAAGGGCAAATCGAACGTCCTGTGAGAGGTCTTGCATCATGGATTACGAATCGTGATATGCATGTACTCATAGCTATTAATTCATCGGGTGTATATATCGTGGATGACATTCAATGCGTAAGGAATCAAACATCACATGATAATTCATTATCGCTAAGGATAATACGTTAAAAAAACCTTTTGTACAGAGTTTATTATTGGGTCTAAGGTATTCAGAATTGAGCTGGGAAATGGCGAAACCCTCAGATGAAAGTAATCTGGATTGTTTGCCATGCTTATTTCTGCAGTTTCCTGTGCGAGAAAATGGTGCACGAGTTTATAAAATTCTACAAATATTCTCAAGACAAGTACGATTTATATATACCGAAACAGTTTTATATTTATTGAGTCCATAAAATTAATGTTATTCCTAGGCAATAATGATGGATACGTTAATTTCTGGTTTCGCCGAGGAACATCGTCGACACGCGGCTAATGGCGATATTGTGAACACTGATCGTTTAACAGATCATACGATAGGGTCGAATACAGGGAGCTTTACTAATAAACTCAGTAAATTTACTTTGGCCACGTTCGACGACGAAGGTATGTAGTATAAAAAATTGATTTAGGATTCAAGATACTTACGTTTCCCAATTATTTCAGGTCGGTGCATTGGACAAATGGGTTCTTGGTCTTTTCAATAAATTAAATTCTCTCGGAGTGATACTTTACGGAAATCATCTTTGACTCAAATCGCCTGTATTGGCAGCATGCGCCACAATAATCGGGTGTTGTTGTAAATTATCGAACAATTTTTTATACAATTTAGGAACCAGGTCTCTGTGGCGATTTAATCTGGTTTCTAAAGTTTGCATGGTGAAATTAATTTCGTTCATCTTTTCTAATATTTTCTCTTCTTCCTCGCGAGGTAAACTGTCATCCTGTTAAGAAACGTATTTCTACATTGTATTTTGTATCGTTCGATTATTCTGAATAAAACAATTTTATGAAAATTACTTTACCTGTGTTAATAAATCCTGCATTTTAATTAGCTCTTGTGAGCATTTGTCAAAACTTCTTAGGATTTTGTTCGCCCTTCGTACAAGTAGCTGTTTGTAATCATTAAGACATTCTTCCTGCACTAATTTCGCGTTATCCATCGATACTATTAGTGGATCTCCCAAACGTGCCAAATATGGTTTCAAATAATCCACTTCTTCGGACGCATCTCTTTGACTCTCTCTTCGTGACCATCCGTTCTGTGTTTAAAATAATATGTTAATTAATCAGTCCAAGGAGCATGGCTCTTTTATTTTCATCACAACAGAAAAAATACCTCTCCCATAGCGTCCGATTCTCTGAGTTTATCGTAGATAGATATCGTCAGATTTGGCATTAAGTATTCTTTATCTCTATTTTGGAGGAAGGAGAGTACTTCCTCTTCGGCGCCTCTAATTTGAGATAACGATATATCCTCCTCCTTCAGTTGTATATCGAGCTCGTACAATAACTCAAGACCCTTTTCAGTTTCATCTAAAGGCTTAAAAAAAGATAAGAGAAAATCAATTTTTAGTAATTATATTTGCTATATTAGAAGTGTAAAATCAGAACTTACAGTGTAGCCTCGTGTCATTGTTGGAGAAATAACTAATCGGTCTCCTCTTTCTGCCAATGGTGGTTTCACGTACATCCTTGTAGCTCTGCTATACTGGCCCACGCTATAGTGGTACGTAAGATGTATTTCATTCTCGCTCATACAGAATTCACGAATCGCAATGTTCTTGGTTGCTCTAATTCGTTCATCTCTATGAAATTTCTCAGTAATTTTCTGGAAATTTAATCAGAATCTGGCCTATTTTATTTCGCGCTCAATGGATTCAAATAATATGAAACACTACTTTACCAAGATCTGTCGCGAAGGAATGTCCTGCACCACATCCCCAAGTTTTTCTTTGGAAAATTGCACATGCCTGTTCTCAAGCCGATTGAAACTCTGGCATTAATATCGTGTAGCGTTACAAAAATAAATATTTTAATTATTAATCAACGAGTTACGCCTTACCGGTAATACAGGAAATCATCGCGATCGACGAAATGTTGCGTTAAGTAATTTGGATGCATTTCGATCCGCGATAGACAATCGAAACGTGCAACATGATAATAATCTAAAATTCGCTCACTATCCACTCTGTTAAAACTGTTGATGAAGTATCGGTGTTCTGTAAATTATATTTTTCATAAAATTATTTGTACGGACGAAAATTAATAAGTTTTCCTTAAATTTCACCTTTACAGTGGTCTGCGCGACCTCTTTCATAATAATCTACCACAGAATCATCATTGAAATTTTGTCGCAACTCTGTGAGATAATCACTCCTGTACATATAATATTCGTATCCTTCGAGGCGACTCGTGTAATCGTAATCATCGTACACAGTAATTCTCCGTATCATTCCATCGTGTTGAAGATACGGTGCAAAAAATTCAACCTTTGTTTTCTTATAAAATATGGTTTTGGTACCGTTTGGATATCGTTGTTCGTAGTCTATCAGAATAAAAATATATTACCGTATTTAGATCTTTGCAATGAAAAAATTAAAAATTCAGCATACCCTGTTCACTGATATTTATTTCATCTACGTATGAGACCGGCATGTCCAAGTGTTTCTCTTGCTGTACAGCAGTATCCTCGTCGAGATCATCTCCTACACCACGCATTGTCCACGGTTCTCCGGGAAGCAAATGTTCCCATAATTCGACTTTAGTTAAATCCCATATTATATTTGCGGGCGATTCCGTGGATAGCATATTTACCCAGTAATTTTTATCATTCCATATACTCTCTACACCTAAGTACAACTGAGCTGTATCATCGTCCGTAGCATCGTAAGCCATACCGGTGCTCGGTTCGATAAAAAGTGGAGAAGAAATCTCATCCTGCCTTAGTTTTCCGTACTCTGGTAAAATCACTACCCAAGCATGTATTCTGTGTCCTCGATATTCATCTACAGGAAGCTGCTCTAATTCCTAAATCCGGAAATAGTTCTTTTCATGGAAGTATCAAAGCGGATATTCCGCAACTATTTAAAAATGCATTTTAATTACTTCGATCAGTTTTTGTTGTTCCTTCTCGTCTTGATCCAATTTCTTCTGCAATTTTCTAGCTTTTTCTTCTTCCAACTCCGATATGAATAGACTCGTATATTCCTTGGGAGGATTCAATTTATACTTGGTGATCACAGGTTTTGCCGCATCTACCGATTGAGTTGGCTTTTCCGGTTTAGATAAGTAAGGGCACGGTCTCCTTGTTAAATCGCAAAGAGTTTGTTCTCTCGATGCATATCCGCTGACTACGAATGCGTTATATCCATGCCCTAATAGCAAACTTACGAGAAAGCTCGCGCATTCGAAGCAATTGCCTTTTTGAAACTGTACCATCCATGTTGGAGAATGCAGGTGTTTCGGCTGTAAATGGAAATAACATAATGAGTACAAAACATCATAATTCGAAAAATAAGGATACTTGTCGATAGCGAAACAACTTAGACATTGCAAGGTAAAGTAGGGTTCGATAGAGTCGATAACAAGAAATTATCCATAGAAATCTGTGTTATCAACCGCAGTTAAGTTACGTAACACCGCTTACCGTTAGTTCCATGAGAAAAGGCAGAAGTAATAATAATAACAATACTAAAGAGTAAATACATCCCACACATAGATACTAATCGTCTGCACAAGAAGAACACACATTGAAATACGCCGGCGAGCACGTGGCAGCCTGCGCGTATTCTCGGTCCCTGACCTACGCAACTGTATTATGATCTACGAGTTGAATTTACAGCACCATACAACGGGAATTACCGAGTATCACAGAGAGAGAAAGTCAGTGGTTATAAGGGATGGATACAGTAGTGAATACTTTTCTAAATGATTTCAAGTGTCAAGAATGTATTATTGCCCTACGATAAAACTCACAAATTATTACTTTTACGATCGTCGGAGATTTACCCAAATTTCAACAAATTTGTAAGGGTTCTACGGTAGTCCAAAATCAAATTCCGAAGGTCTCACCCTTTCGTTACTTGGAACTAGAGGAGCCAGCCTTTTTTGCGACAGCGTAGCCAGGGTTGGGCAGAGATGGTCAGTGGGTGGTGCGGCTATCCCTCGATCCCTTCACCCACTTCCGCCCCCTATGTCCACCCAACCTAACCTTACCCTATCCGTCGACCCTTCCGCCCACCCTCCAACACCCTCGGCCCCACTTCCTCACCCATTGGCGTTGCCCACCCCACCACCTCCCCTCCGCTTGCCCCCGCCCGTCGCCGTCGTTTCGCGCGACCCCTTCGACCGGCACCCACGTGGGACGCAAGACGAGGGTGTGAGGTAGCAGACAACGCGGAGATACCGCCGCCGCGGCAGCTGTGCTCAGTGTTTCTCAACCATGAACTTACGTAGCACGCGATAATTTACAGTTTACAGTATGGACTAACGCACTACCCTGGCTTGAATGTCGCTAGATATACGACACGCGACACGGTGATAAATATATCTTTGTAGAATTTAACGCCCCCACGCAACGTGAAATTATAAGTAGCCACGTCCAGTTTTCAACCGTTCCGTCCGCCGACGGCTGATAGAAATTTTTCGTAGCAGTTGCGTGAGCGGCTTGCAGATGTTTTAAAGCGGAAAGCGCTTGGACGAGAAACTTAAGTTATTTAAAGAATGCCCGCCGTTATAGAATTAAAGGTTAACATAATTGGAAAGATCAAGGATTTCATTACATTTTGCAAAATGTACAGGGCGATTAATCGAGTCTTTCATATTGCAGGGGTTAAATGGTTGCGATGTTTGGTTTAGCTTATGTATGGATATATGAATGTATGTTACAAAGGACTACGTGTAATACGCTTTTCAGCGAGTTAAGTTGATTTCCAGTGCAGAAAGATCGAACATTTTTCTGACCTACGGAACGGCTTAAAGTGGATAGGACGATGTCAAGTGTAATCCCTTTATCGAACTCGTATCTCAGTAAGATTATAACGATTAGCCCAGAGAAGTATCGGAAATATCCAGTCGAATTCCAAGGCCCACGCGATTTTCGCCACATATCAGTGCCCATTATTTTGTTCGCGAACTTGAAATAACCATATGCTGCGGAATCACGGTCCCTTGCGCCATAACTTACTCAACTGAAATTAGACAAGAAAGAAAAGTAGAACCACCCTGTGTTCGTCTCCTACTGAAACAAGATAGACATCCACGGCGGAAGGTTGCGACAATCTAAATGGACAAAAATTCCTTGTTTCCACGACACATGCGCTAACGATAATTCCACCCGATCTATGCATGCATGTACGTACGTTAACGGAAGAGGACAAGAGAGAACGTGATTTACGCCGAGACGATGCTCGTTGGTATCAGTCGCAGGGTACATGATCAAAGCGCGACGGTCGAAAGCATGGATCGAAGCGCTGATTGGTCGGCTTCGAGCGGGGTGCCGCGAGATAGCGCTTTTCGGGACGCCTCGATGTCGTGCTCGGCGCTGGCCGCCGTATCGAGGACGTTATCCGTGGACGCGACCAGCGTGCTATGTGTAGCCGTGTACGTGTGCGGATCACATACGTACGAATATACGGCGGTACGGATGTGTTGGCACGCGTTGGGCGATGGAAAGGAGGGATGAAGAGCAAGGAAGATAGAGGGACTGATAGAACAGAGAGGAACTGTGGAACGAGAGAGATGAAGCGAGGGGACGAGGCCTAAATCAGGGGCGATCGCACCGAGCGTCGTCGCTATCTCTCTGAATATGCGAACCACTATTTGGCGTCCGCGGCGCGTACGTACCTAGTACCCGGTATTACTAGATACTAGATAGTACCTAGTCCCTGCTGCCTATATACCTTGGCTAGATGTTCCATTGGTTCTCTCACTCTCTTTCTCTCTCCCTCTCCCTCTCTTTGCGCGCGAGTGTTACGCGGCGCCCTGTACGAACACACGAGAACACGGGTTTACACCTACGCGGGTTAACATGCCCTGCAAACCGTGCCGGGGTACCGAACAGGCCGCGTGTATTAGCGAGCTAGTTCGGAAAAGTATAGAACCGAGCACGCGACTCGTAAGCCAACTCGCTAGTATTTACCCAGCCCGAATAGAAAAGTATCCGCAACAGTAAATACATATCAGATATGTGCGTCGATATTTATTTGCCCGCGGCGAACAGCGGAAGGACTTATCGGCGAGGATTTCGTCGTCGAGGAAAATTGGAATTGCAAACGAGCAAATAGGAATCGCCGATACCGAACGTGGCGCGCAAAAAGAAGTCGGCAACGCCGCCCAGTGTCCAGACATCGATGTTTTTATGCGAGCGATTACCACCAGATGACTGCGGTTAGATCGATGATATATAGAAGAGACGCACGGTGCTTGTATTTAATCGTGAACGCTGACGGCTTTGCTCCAATTCAGCATAGTTATGTATAGAGCGCCGGTTGCATAAGCCGCGATATTCGCGGCCCGCGAAAATTACAAAACGCGCAGCGAAGGTAGGAAACGTCTCTCCGTATCCGCGAGCACGTGCCGGGATTGGCGCTCGATGAATTCGATTATATATGTATTTTCCACTCGATGACATTTCTGAAAAGTTGCCCGGTTACTGGTGCCGCTACGGTATCCGCCCAGCACTTGTCGCGATGTTCTTTGCGTCTGGAACAGGTTTTCGCTAGTTTGTCGATACATAACGATCGCTAAAGCATCAAATGGTTTTTTACGATCATCGTGGACTCGCAATATTAAATGACGCAAACACGTCGGACTAACAAGCGCGATTGTTCAATGTCATTCGATTGATGGCGACGAACCTCATTTTCACATTGCGATGCAATAACCCGAAACTGTAAACAGCAAATTCGTTAAATAAAAAGTAACCAAGCGAAAAAAACGATATTTCTATCTATTTCGCGACATTAGTTATCCGCAGTTATCGCTCGATCGCTCGAAGTTCGATTCGATCGGGGGGATCGCGACGCGCGACGCGCGACGCGTTAATGGCGGAAAATGCTCGCGGCTGGCGTAGACTTTACGAGTTTAAACGAATGTTTGACGAGCCGCGAAAAAGGCCTCCACGATGCTGCCCCCGTTGACGGCCGATCGTTACAAATACTAGTGATACATAAGCGCGCGGCAAACGGAGCTTCAGCGTGCTCTAACGAGCCGTACACGTGTTTCTGACGTCGGCGCTATAAAGTATGCACGTATACGGACACGCGTCTCGCCGTGTCGCGCGCGTGTGTATAAACACACGAATACACAATACGCGTTCCCAGGCGAGAGAAGCACCCATATACGTGCAAACACGGCACGCTGGAAGCCCTAGAGCCGGTTTTCAATGAGCGAGTGGCGGAAGAAGAGGGAGAAACGGCGGCAGCCAGAAGCAGCGTAACGTAGAAAGAGAAAGGGCTGGATGATGAAAAGGGTAGACGGAGAAGCGAACGAACACAGAGAGGCGAAAGAGGAAGAGCAAGAGTCAGGAAAGGGGTGGAGGAGGATGTCGACGAGGAAGGGAGGCAAGAATGGGCGAGAGCGGGAGGAATATAAACCCTTATCGAAATCGTGATTCACCCCACATTCTCTGGAGACCCCCTAACCTATTAACATCTATATCACAATAACAGATACACGTGTACACCGAGCTGTATTCCCACACGGTCATTCCTCCTTGCTCACCTTCATAATTGCCTGTGATTTCTGCGCGGCCAGTGGAAAAACTTGTTCCGCGTTTAACACGACGACCGGTGGTGCGATTGCGATTGGAATTAACGCGGAACGTGATTCTTTGGAACGTGAAACGATCGCCAGAGTTCGAACATGTTTAATCGTTATTTTTCTTCCTTTTTAATTACCCGAAACGCGGCGATTGGTGGACGAGAGGAGGTAAGAAGGGACGGCAATCGACCGGGGCGTGAAATTGTTAATTCAATTGTGACGGCATGATTCGACGATACGACCCGAACGTAGTTTCAGGCATTCCCTTTTAAACGCGCGGCAACATTATTTCAAATTCTTTCTCTAATCTGCGCGGCCGACTCGTCGGTTACTTTGGTTCTCGCTGTTCGTTTATGGAGCAAGTTTCCCCGTTAAAAAGAACTTTAAGCACTTTTGAGAGACTGACGTTAAATAAGGTGGAGGGCCATTAAGGATCGTTAGGTTGGACCTTATGAAGTACCGTGAATACTTATGAATGAAATCAACGCTGTCTTCTCACCGAAAATGAAAAGAATGTATTCAAAGGGGAAAGTAAGAGCGGGACAGAGAATATTATTCAACCGGGCGTACGCTCGAGAATGTTTCAGAGGAGGGTTGATTCGACGCGAACTATACTTGTCTACGGATTAAAAAACGAACCGACGCGAGAAAATCATGATAATAGCACCATCATTCTTCTGCGCTAATTAGTATCCAAAATTCTCGTCGATGCTCAAACACCTTTCCCCTGTTAACCCTACCGAAGTACTTTTTCCCCGAAACGTCGGGGGTGCAGATATTATACATACACATACCGAGGTTCGCGTTTCTCCTGGAATTACAGGGATATCTGGAACCGCGATCGCCATTAAGGATCTAGCTTGGAACGATCCCATCATGGGTCCGAGTCTCGCGGTGGATCGTCATCGTGAGTGGAGGATAGAGGATGGCCAGGTTCACGCGAGCAAAGTTCAGATAGAGATCCGAGTAAGAGAGCGAGAGAGAGGGAGAAATGGAAGCCGGTTTTCGGGCGGACACCCAGTGCATCGAGATAGATAGGTAGATAGACGTCCGGATAGATGCATGCCACGGCAGCCAGAGCAAGGGATGTCGAGGGGTAGCGCAAAGCGGACGGGAGTAAAGGGGGTTGGTGGTAGGTGGTCGCGGTGAGACGCGAGACGAAGGAGGGATGAGAAGGAAGAGCAAGAGGACGAGGCGGATGAGGAGGTGGAGCAGAAAGGGGTCGATGGTGGGTGGGTGGTGGTTCTCTTGCTGATTACGTCGCAGGATGGCCAGGAGAGAGAAACGTTGGAGAGGATGCTGCTGGTGCTGCTACGCCGTGCGCGGAGGAGGCCGGTTTGCTGGATAGAGGCGAATATATCCGCAATGTCCTACCACCAACCCTATACCCGTGTACCTATCTCTCGTCCTCCCGACGTTCCTCTCGCTTCTATCTCCGTTTGCCAGACTTTCCTCTTCGTTTCACCCCAGTCGTTCGGTATCCGCCCGTCCCTGTTCCGCCTAAGCGTCTCTGTCCGTTACCGTGCTCACTCTCCCTCGCGCTTTCCCCCCTCAAGCCCCTCTCGCTCTCGCTCTGGTGGCAGCAACCTCCCGGGTGGCAGGGCCCTAAGCTAAACTAAGCTACGCCAGGATAGGATAGCGTCAGGAGGATAGGATGGGATAGGAAGGCTGGATGGTGCCCACCTACCCCCGCGCACACAACGACCAGGACGACGTCGACAAGGAGAACGACGACGACGACTACGACGACGACGACGACGACGTCGGCAGAGGGAACGGCGACGGCGACGACGACGACGACGACGACGAAGTCGTCGGCAACGGGAACGGCAACGGCGACGGCGACGACGACGACGACGACGACGATCCCTCGTGCAGAAGCAACCCACCCTCCCCGTGTTTTCTCCGTCTCCTTTCCTTCTATATCCGTCCGGCTATTTCGCCCCTCGTCGCACCACCTTTCTCGCCAACAACCGTCTCTCGCACCAACGCTCTTCGCGTCCCGCTCCTTCGTCCCTCGGTCTCGCTCGCCACCAGCCAGTAACACCCACGGACCCCCCGGGGGGTTAGTTAGGGGTGGTATATTGACGGCCGGCGTCGCGAGGACGCCTATACTTAGTGTGCCGGCGAACCGACGCGTTTCCAGCTAGGCGTCCCCCCGTTCCACCCTTCTCTCCTCGCTCTCCACCCGCGTCCGCCACCATCGGCCACCCTTCACGACCACCGTCACCCACCCTCCCACACTCTCTACCGGCGACCCATTCTACGCCCTCTGCTGCCACCTTTCTCGAACCCCTCCTCCTCCTCCCCCAACCGCTTCGCTCACCCTTGGTCCATCCTTCGTCCACCACCCTTCGAAGCGTCGCTCGTAACCCCCTTTCTCGACCTTCTTCTACCTCGGCCCTACGATAAGTACAGTCTTTTCTGCGTCTAGGTGCAAAGAGACTAGGGATCCTCTGCCTTCTACCTCGTTTCTCGCGTTACGATTACGGCGAAGAGCCCGGTTGCTTAACCTGTTTGGTGAAATTGCTCGCGAAACTGACGCGACCGCAGCTTTGCAACGCGGTGGACGACGAAATCGATGCCTCCGGGCACCGCGAGTGCTTCGTGACGCACCTGATGCGAGAAAACGGGGGACGGCGACGATGAAGGGAATCGACGCAAAACCAGAGCCAGACGAAGGGAGAAAGACGTTCCGATGGAGAGGAAGACGAGGAAGAAGGGAGATAGGGCTCGATTAGGGAGCGACCGAACGAATTATGTATACGTCGAAGATGATGGCGACGATGCACGCGATGGGTTCCGTGGTCGCGCAAGGTCCGTCCCGTCGAAGGGGAGGCCAGCGGTGGCTAGGAACGTTTCTTTGTCGGTAGCCACGCGGATCGGTTTCTCGAGGGCCCTTAAAAGCCTCGAAGGTTCCTCTTGGAAACTCTTGCGTCCCCGATCGTCGTTAATTATCATTATTTGCCGTGGCCACGATACAATTTACTTTATTGGTCGCCGAGACGGCCACGCTAACTTCCGAGGGCGCGTAATTACCGACGCTGATACGCGCCTCGTAGTTACACCTGTACACCGTGCCCGCATAATTCCCCCGTAAATATCGCGGCCAAGTTAATCGAAGATGTTTGGTGTTCGTGTAAACGGTTTCGTCCGACTGTGTATACGCGTACCTAAAGTTTGCCCCAGCTCGTCCAGGTTTCTTCTAATAATGATCGCCGATCGAGATACACACGTGCGCGCACGGTAGAGGAAACAAAGAGGTTTATTGTGAAATCAGTGGCGTGGAATACCACCCTCGGTGCACTTACCTGAAATTGATGGCGCCCGTTCGATTTGGTACATAGAAAGGCAGTTAGTGGTTGCAGTGGGGGTTGGAGAGGAGCGGGAGGTTACGAGCGACGGAGAAGAGCAACGAAGGAAGCGAATGCTCGCAGGATCGACGAGTAATCGAATTAAGGGTGCTCGAGGTGACTAACTCTCGAGGACGTCGGTAAGGAACGCTTGCCCGCTGAAAACGATCCTCGTGTATTATATACACGTATACATATATGTATATCGTTCACGGGCCAGAGAAAACAATTCGAATGTTTGCTGGCGTCCACCGGAAAATGAAACCGCGGTTACGAAAGTGGAAGCGCGCGAAGGTGATATCGTGACGGGGGATAATATGCGACGTTTCGAATCGGGCAATGTTAATCGTTGGTTGACTCTAATTAACGAGACGCGTTTCGACACCAGTCGGCGAAGAGTTTTGTAAAAGGAATAGCAAGCTTCCGTATAATAACCGTCTGAATAGTATCGACAATTTCGACCACCTCGGACTTATCGATCTCTCGGAACGCCACCAGCGAAATCCAAAGGAGCGTGTATCCGCTTTTAAAGTGGGAAAACTTTTCACGCTCGTGATCGTTCAACTTCGCGTCAGACAAATTAAAGGCTTCGAGAAGAGAGTTCGGAACTTCCGTCGAAACAGTTTACTGGGATGGGTTGACGGGCGGTTGAGCCCCGAGGTTTATGAGAATAACGTCACCGATGACTCGTTAAATGCGTACACGGTGCGCCGTGACGTCACACTGTGCCGCCTTCGCAATAATACGTAAGGGGCATAGAATATCGCCACGGACAGCGCCGGTAAACGCAAACTTTGCGCCGCCTATTTCGCTCCCCGATGTACGTCTTGCGAGCGCCCATCGGTGACTGGTGTCTTGCTTCGAGCATCGATCGCGAGCACGCGGGAGCTCCCGAGCAACGATCGTCGAATTTCGACCTGCATCGTTCGTGGAAAATGGCAACAGCGAAAATTTTTCGCGAGCGAAGGAGATCGTGGACGAAAGGGCCCGAGAGGGACTCGAAGGACGTACAGACGTCCGATACTTCGCGCAGATTTGTCAACGGATTGAAAATGAACTCGCGGCTATCCGTTTTATCGAACGAGTATCGGAAAGTTCGTTCTGTAATAGGAAATGGAACTAAACGGAACGTTAGCAGAACTTTACGACGTTTTTACGATTGTAGTCAAAATGGCACGTGCCGCAGGTAGGTGTTTCAAAGTGGCGTTAAACAGCCCGAAACATCGTCGATATTCTACGATTTCGCCACGTTTAATCCGCGGTCGTCAATATTCTCCGGCCGCCTGTGTACGCGTGCACGTATATACGTACACGAGCGCGTGTACACGAAATTCAATGCGCGCAAAAGCGTTAATGCAATTACGCAATAACGGGACAAGATTATCGTATCGTCGTGTCGCAGCGAACGTCGATCCAATCGCGTAACAAGGTTACGTTCTCGTTAAGCGTCTCTGCGGCGCAACTTTCGCGAAACTCGAGAGATCCGGCAACTCGGTTCCCTTTTCCTCTGCTGTGTCGCGTTTCGTCTCGTTACGTATACGCGTGTACACGCGTGCACTTTGCTTCGCGTGTTGGACGAGCAAAAGAAAGAAACCGTCCGCCGTTGTCGAACCTAAGTCGTTAAACTGCAGAACGCACTCGGGCTGCGTGCGCGATAATTGCCGGTCGGTATTTGTCATCGCGACGAAGTTAACGATGTCACTTTCTCGGCTGCCACTGCTGTCCACGGTGGGGATAAAGAGGGAAAAAGAGAAAAGGAGTCAGCCGTGAAAAAAAGTAGCAAGCGTTCTGTATCATTAACCAGGCATCGTTGACATCGCGATGCCGGAGATTAATTTTTCGCCTGCAAGACGGGACGATCGTTCGTAGGCACACGCGCCCCCTCTACCGCGTTCGATTTAAAAGCGGACAGTCGAACGAGCGGTCGATCACTTTTCGACCATTCCCAATTACTTATCGCCCGCGACGGCAAATAACGGCTCCCTAGATACGTGATGCGATTATTCTTTTTTCGACGGCCTTTGTCCCATGCTTCTCCTATCTGCGCTCTTTTTGTTGCCCGTCCCTTTCCCGCAACGATCTTTCTACGCAACGGAACCTGCTGGCGAGAAAATCGATTTGTCCTTGCCCGGCACTAATTCCAAAACCGATAGATCAATGAGGAAAACGAAAAAATCGCGATTCGTCCGTATCGATGCGTTCCACCAGTTGAAAATCATCGATCGTATATGGAATAGGACGGGATAAAGTGCACGTGTCCGATCTCACGTTTGCGGATCGTTCCTCGGAATAATGTTTTTTTTCCCCATCGTATTTACCCGGATAACCGAGCAATCCCGGTTCACCGTCGTCCGCCAACTTTGCGCCGCGTCGTGAACAGACGTCGAGTTTGCGGCAGCTCGAATTATCGGTCGGCGACAGTGCCGGCGAGTTTGTCGAAATGCAGGGCCGTACGAAGCGATCGCGACCGCGTTTCACTCGCGCGTAACAGGGACGTGGCGAACGCTCTCGCGCGTGTGCACGCAAAAGTACCGCACGCGCGTATGCGTGTATGTGCCACGAAAAACCATACGGACTTATTCGAGCGTGCCACAATTCTCGCTCGCTGAACCGTTCTGCCCGCGCGCGTCTTGTAATTTTCTCTCGGACGACAATAGTTGCCGCTTGAGGAGCGGCTTCGTCGTAAATTTATAAATACCTCTCGCGGAAAATAAACCACGGACATTGATTTATCGCTAAGACTATGGGAATTATTTATGGAATAAATTTTGCTTCGCGATCGCGGGTACGCGAGTGGTGGACCGAAAATGTCAACGCTAGCTGGTCGACGGGTACACCTGGCCTTAAATTCGGGATACAATTTGCTTCCGACTGCTGGCGATTATCCGAACGAATGTGAAAAAACTGGCTCGGCTGTGCAGGGAACGACGGACGTTCCCTGTGAAAACGGTGCCGGGGAAAATTCGAGCCACCGTCGACTGCGCGAAATCGAGAGGGAGAGGGGTTGCGATCGTTTATACCTGCAAACTTTGTGAAAACTCTCCTCTACTCGTTCAAGGTTGCCATAATCCCCGTTTAACGTCCATTTTTTTATCGTCGCAGTACTACTTTTCTTTTTTCTTCTTTCTCTAGTCCGTGACCTCGTTCGTTCCCCGACGTAAATCCGTCACAGGGTGCAGCGATGTCCGCGCTTCGTTTGGGGACACCTTTTTTCCCTTCCCTTTCCTTCTCTCTATTTCGCTATCACCGTCGAAGTCGCCGTCGTCGTCGTCGTCGTCGTCGTCGTCGTCCACGTCCTCGTCGTCTTCGTCGTTGTCATCGTCGTCGCCGTCATCGTCATTCTCTCTACCTACGTCTCCCTTGGCCATCCACCCTTTCCCCCGTGTCCCTCTCGCGAGAGTGCGTTCGATCGACCTGAATTTTTTCCTCGCTCGAATCGGGAGCCCTGAGAGCAATTTCTCGACTCGTCGCGGGGTGGTCGTCGCAGAGGAAAACCCCGAGGAAAATCGCCCGATCGATCTGCCTTCGGTCTTCAGGTCCGAAACGAACCAATGGGTGGGACAGAGGCAAATATATACCGCGAGATAGAGCGAGAGCGAAGTGGAGGTGCCAACAGAGAGAATACGCAAGATGGAGCAAGAGAGAAGGAGAAGGAGAAAGGGAGAGAGATTGAGAGAGGGGTGGAGAGAGAGAGAGAGAGAGAGAGAGTGATCACGGGTACTTGCCAGGGGACGGTGGGAGGGGTTCGAGGAAGCGTGGCCAAGGGTCGCGGGATGGGGAATGAGAGGTAGAGGGTGAGAGAGAGGGACGAACACAAGTATGTGCAACGCGAGCTGCACGTACATAGCGATGTCAGTTCCCGTGTAGTTGTGCGCGGGTGGGCGACTGTTGCCTTAAGGCGCGTTCACAGCGCGACGATTACGAAACTCCGCGGCGACGCGACGCGACGCGACGCGGCGCTTTGGAAATTGCGTTGACAATAAATATCGGTGAACTTGGGAATTGGACGGAGTTGGACAGTTTTTTGTGCCGCGAACGTGAAATTATTTCTAGAATGAAATCAAAGTTTCGTTAATTATTATATGAAACTCTGTGGGAAAGTTCAAATGACATGAGGTCTGTATTGCAAATATTGTTTCAGCTGAAAATCGCACGAAACGGTAACGAATCTTTGCAACGATCCCTTCAGTCGAGTAATTTTATTTGAGCCGTCTTGTACGCCATTGAACGGATAGAATCGTAAGGGTACACCGTTTGCAATAATTGTACAAGAGGTGGCAGTATTCGCGGAAATTTATCGCAGCCCGGTTAAAGGTTCTGTGTGAGAGCACCCTTAAGCCGGTAGGGTGGACAGGATGAGGTACACGTACCACCACACCGAAATCTTACGAGCCTGCCTCTGCTAACTACCTCCTATCTGCCCTGCCCGAGGCCCTGAAAACGTTCTACGTTACGCCTCGCGGGGACCCATTTCGCGCGAGCCTCGTGCACAGTAGTGTACTCCTATTTCCGGGTACCCCGTGCTTCCTCACAATTTCCATTTTTCTACACGGATCTCCAGTCCCCCCAAAAGCCGTGGAAAATCGCTACGCAAAAATCACCCTTCGTTCCAATTAAAAATTTCATACCGCGAGTAACCCAGCGAACGTCGTACAACGAAACGTCTACCACTAAAACGATTTGTTAAGCCGCGACAGTGTCCCCGAAGAATTCTTTCCAAATTCGGCTCCGCTCGTTTCTCGATAAAATCGAGGAAAATATCCCCCGATGAACACGATCGCTCAAACTAATTCTAGTTCCACGGCGTTTCGAAAAATAGACACCGGAGGAAAAAAAAAAAGGGGGGGACCACGGTGTAGTCGAGCACAGATCGTATCGGACGATCCGAACGAAACGAGCTCGACCGTGGCGCGGCCGTCTTTCAACCTATCATCCGGCTGATTTCGAAAACGGTGCGTTTCGTGTTGCCGCAATGCAGCAGTAAGAAGAGCGAAGAGAACGCGAGGGAGCCAGCGGTGGCCACTCTCGCAATGTCGAAAGAATTTCCTGCGCGGCCAAAGCCGCCGTTTCGGGAGGACGCCAGGGACGAAGCCGTTCTTTCCGCGACCCCGATCACCGCGGTTTCCTCCGTTTCACGCGGAACGGACGAGTGCAGCGACGTGTTTCGTCCCCCTTCTGCCCCCCGAACCTCTCCCTCCTGGCCGTCCGTGTTTCACCGCGCCTCGTACCCCGTTCCGCGTTTCGGATCCCACGTCGCCGCTAACGGACCGATGGCCGAGAAAACAGTCGCAGCGATTGGAATGAGAAATGCGCGCCTCGAAAACCAGCCGCGTCTCCGACACGACGACGGATCGTCGACTGGTTTTAAAAGAACAACCTGCCTCTATGATTGGAGGCCCATAGATTTCGCGGTACGATGGGCGAAAAATATTCTCTAGACGGCACAGGTGTACGCGTGCGCTGATCACGAGCGAACGAGTAATTGCGTTCGCAGAAGCGATAACAGCGACGCTGTAGGTTTCTTCTCGATTAATTGATTAATTTCGGGTACATACTTATTTTGCCGTACTGATTACTGACGTTAAATCAGACACGATAGGCGAACAGGTGTTCCGTTAAGTGACGCCGAATTAACAATTCGATCAACGCCGCGCGCGTTATATACGGTATTCTGAAAGAGGTGTTTAATTGATTAACGAGGCGCAGAGTTGTGTCGCGTTGAGGCGAACGCAAACATAGGGACACCGAGAAGAAAGCGAGCGTAAAGGGACAAATAAGATTGAGGTATCGCGGCGATGCGAGCGCGTGACTCAGCTCGGTTATTGTTAAGCATAACGTGGCTTATTAGATCGCACGTGGAACGTGGTTGCTTTTCTTCTCCGGGTGGTTGTGTGAGTTAACGTTCGTACAATGCGCGAACCACGGGTATGATCGAAGGCACACACGCCGGGCAACGTGCCATATCAGCGACTGTGTCAGAAGTGTTCCGCGACCGTGACGTTTCATAGGAATTTATATCGATACCAATTTGCATTCGACGATAATCGCGATCGTCTTATTTCTCGAACTAATCGAAATCTGTCGATTCTCATATAGCATAGGTGGTATACGAACAAGGGGGGGGGGGGGCACGGTATTACAATTATTCTTTGTTTCGCAAAAGATTGTTCGATTCGGGTTTTAGACAGAACAGGGAAGAGCAGAATTTGCTCTATTCGAGGAAGCAACGAAATTAGATATTTTTATCCTCGAATTTTATTGTAAGACCGCGAAGACGGGAAAGAAGAAGAAGAAGAAGGTGGTGCAAGAGGAAGGAGGAGGATCGGTAGACATTCGAGAATTGCGATTCCAGGGGGAAACGCCAGGGGCGACGTGATTTCTCGTTGAACTCGGCCAGAGTCTTTTCCTTTATCCGATCCGTACGCGCGGCCGAAAAGCGTGCGAACGATTTCTGAAACCTTTTAGCTCTGGAGCGCGAACGACGCGCAAAGAGACTGCGGCAGAGCTCGAGGAAAGAGTGGAACGGACAGAGGAAAGCATGGATCCCGAGCCTTTTGCCCCGGCCTCTATAAAGCACGCTTTTTAACCGGGCCGATCACGAACGCGAGAGGCTAAAGAAATTTCATCGACGATCGTCCCTGGAGGAATGAATCTCGAACGATCGGCTGTCGGGCGATATTGTCAAACACCCGAAAATCGCGATTAGAGACGGCGACGCGAAGTTAAATATTTCAATTGCATTAGTCGTTTCATTTATTATTAACGCGTGTTAATAAGATTAAGCGAAGATTAAACACTCGACGAAGTTAGAACACATCGGCGGTAACAGAATTTTCGGAAACTCGAAGAAAAGGTCTGGTACACGACGTCATCCGCAGCCAGAAAAATGGCCCCGAGGGGTCAATTAATTTCGTACCTGACCTCTGCGAAAAAACGACGACACGCTACATCCACCTCAGCTTTGAACGTCAAACGCGAAGGAAACGCCGTCGTTTCTGAAACGAACGCACAGACCATCAAGCTAGACACCGTAATTCCGCGTCAGCGAAGGAAAATCCAGGCTGCTTCCGGCGCGATCGCCCCGATCCCTGCCTCGTTTCTCGCGACCTGGCCAATTATTCCAGACATGGATTAACGTAATAGCGACTGGGACCTCGATTAGACCTCGAATCCGGCGCGTTTCGAAATACAGAGTCCTTCGATAATTACGCGGACGACGAATTAAAGAAGGCAAACAAAAAACGGTCCCAAGAAATTCGCATCCCGTAGTCGCAGAACGATGTTAATTAAAATTCGCTATTGAATGGCTCGCGCCCGACAATTTGTCGAATATATTCGACAAATTTGTAATTTCATCGGCGGACCGTGTAGGAAGGGCATGGCGCATCTCGCGACCGGAAGTCCTCGGAGGTCTACTTGGAAAATGGAATTTCGACGCCGCGAACGACGAGTGGAATTTCTTGGCGGTGCAACGAGGAGGAGTAACGGAGGGGAAGAGGCGTTCGTTCGACGATTACAATAAACGTCGCGTCCATCACGGTCCGCCGGCGAAAATCAATGAACGGTCCCGGCCGCGAAACAATGGAAACCGAATTTCTGTGCCTGAGAACGCCGAGGCCGCGAGTCCGTGCGCCTCGCCTGTAACCGACGGATTTTTTTCTTCCCCTGGTCTTTTTTTCTTCCAGTTTTTCGAAGGCTGGAACGCAGCTTTCCGCGAAACGTCGAGAGTCCAAGCCGTGCCGAGCGGCCAAGGTATTGATGAAAGGTGAGGCGTTCGATCCGATACGCTACGGGTGTCCCGGTTTGATTTACGGCCGAGCTCCGCTCGAGCATTGCGTTAATTTGCTAGCTGATTGTGCCAGGTAGTATTAGAACCGGGACGATGAGTCAGAAAATTCGAGGACGACCTGCCATTGTTTAGGAATTAAATTGCCTCGGTTTGGTGTCCGATTGGCCGAACGGATAAAGTATGGCCGATGCGTGCGACAGATTTTAACAATAATCCCTCAAACGTAATCTGTCGTACATGTACAAAAATGTTTCCCTACCGTCGCCAGGATAGTTCTCCGTTTAACGGAGCAAACTATCCGCCAGCCAGTGGATAATAATTGAACACCCGGTACAATTTCTATCGCGTTTAATTGTTCCCTCTCTGGCTCGCTTATCCGCAACGCCGTGGGCGAGCGAAAAACGCGCGACCGATTCTCGGAAGGAGCCTCTCCCGACCGAGGGAACGACGAGGAAGAAACAACGGGGGATAGAAAGGAGGCCAGCGGGTAGTCGTCGCGGGAAGAGGGGCAGGAAGGAAGCCAGAAAATGTGGGGGCGTAGATTCGACCGTCCTTAGGGGTTTTCGAGCAGCCGCGGGCCTTCCAAGGACCAGCCTCCCACGAAATTCTACCAGCGACGAGCCCTTCTTCTTCCGTCCAACGTCTTCTTAGATGCACGTATGTACGTGTACAGATCCTTCGAGATTCCTCGGACATTTTCTTGCTCGCGAGAAATTATCTAATTCCTTGGACGATTAAGTTTGATTTCACTCGAAGACGGCGCAAGAATTTTTCTGGATCGGCTGTACGAGTTTAGACAGCGAAACGGTAGCGAGATAGTTGTAATTGATTGAAGTAACGCTGTCGCCTTAAAATGTTGTTATTTCCCCGTGTTGTTAAGTACGGAGGGGACGAAATCCTCTCAGAACGGCATACTTATTTTATTGTCCGCGAATATCTATCCTGCCTGTTGAATATCTCCGTCCCGTTATCAGTTTTCAGAACAACAGATACGTACCTCGATATAGAACTACATGTTTGCGTCCATTTTTGTGCGTCGGCGACAAAACGTAATTCCTTGGTGCACGCTGTACGCGAACACCGACAGGGCCGACACGCTAATCCGAATCACGTTGCAGCGACGTCGAAGGCCGTGTCGAGGGTGCACGAGCAATTTCCCGTGGAAAATCAAGGGAAAACGGAAAGGCGAGCAAGAAATCCTACTCGAAACGGTCAACCCGTCCGTTCAACCCTTAAGAACCGCGCCCCTATACACGATCGTTTAACCGTTGCCCGTTTGCCAGCGAAACAAAACGAGCCTACCGCTTTCACAATACGCGTTTACCAGGCATGAAGCAACGTCACGATAAAAGGGACAGCCGAGCGGTATCGATGAACGAGGAGAATGGACGGGGCTTCGAAATAATCCCAAAATTACCGTGCACGTCGCGCGGCACGTCAGAACGTGCGTCTGTTCTCGAGAGGGTGAGCTTTCCCCCACGTCCTTCGGATCCCGGAGGAGAGGAATCCGGGAGCGAGGGGTCGTTTCGCGGCAGCCGCGAGATATTTTCGTTCCCGGTTCGCCATCGAAGGGAAACGCGGAGGGGAAAATACCCTCGAAGGAAGAAGGCGGTCACGTAGCACGGAAAAAACACCCTTTAATTCTGCGGCACATGCGTGTGTGTGTGCGTGTGTGCGCGTGTGCGTGCGCGTGTGCACGCTCGCGCAAACACGGGGTCACGGAGAAACGCGATAGTAATAAAATGCGCGTAGGAACACCGGGGGAAGGAATTATAAGCGTGGTGGGGTAGTAATGATTTTGGGTCGATGGTGTATGTATATGAAGAGCATCGTAAAACTTTAATGCGATATTTTAAGTACGGTATAAATGTACGATCGCCGCCGCGCGTTCGAATGAACGCGTTAGGGTTGAACATGCGAGCTCGATGTTGCCTAGGGGCGGTGGCTTGTTATTTTTCCGTTTTCCGGTGCGGTTCATTAAGGATATTTATCAATGTACTATATTATATCGGACGTATGGGAGGAGCGGGGTTTTCAGCACTATCGAGTGCGGGTCAAACAATTTTTCCCGAAGAGGGAGAACGAAAGTTCCGCCGCGGGAGCAGCGAAGGAGTAATTTTTCTGGGCGAATTTTTGAAAGTTTAAAATGCGAACCAGAAGAAGGAGGGCAGAGTCTTGGAACAAGGAGTTGCACGTCGGATAGTCCGCCGTGAACCTGACCGATGGGATCGTTAACGTATCCGTGCTTATTATTCAAATTGAGCTACTCTGTTTATCCCGGCCGACTAGATCATTTAAAGGCAGACGCTTTCTCGTTTAAAGTCCGCCTCGTCCGACTGACTCTTCCGTAAGAGATATTGGCCGTTTGCGTACGCGTTTGTAATAAAGTCCCGTGACGCGAGTTCGTTCTGCTAACAAATGATCGCGAGTTGGATAAAGTTGTATCGCGGCAGGCAACTGTTCGCGTAATAAGCGGCTATTGTTTGCGCGAGATAAACCATCCTTAGAGAGAATCCCAACTGTGTACTTACGCGAACACTATTATTTGCTTACCCTTTTACGACATTCCCATTATCGAATCGATGAATCGTTTATTACGCGTGCACGTACATGCCGAAATTTGCGACTGGCGACGCTGGCATTAGAAACGCGGTTGGTAGTTAGAAATTTGTGAATTGCAATACGCGAAAATGCATCGCGACGAATGCTTGGAAATGAAAAATTCGAAATAAATGCACCACGTTCGAAACACTGTTCTCGAGGAAGACCTACGTCGCGTTTCGCTTCCTTTTAGTCACCCTGTACACGTGTACGCATTAGCGTTTAAGAAGAGGTCGTATGTAGATCGCAGCAGATACGAAGACTAAAACTCAAACAGCTGCAGCAGCGTTCACAAGGTTATCTCGTAACAGGTGGTGCGGCCCGAAAAGGGGTGATTTTTCCTCAAACTATGAATACAATATGCAGAACTTTTTGCACCGTACTTCCCCCTTCGACCGGCGTGTCTCGTTTTTCCGCAACTCTTCTGAAATCAATCGGACCAAAATCGGCACCTGCATTTATTTATTAACGAAAACACCCCGAGAGACTATTTTTTTGCTCCTCATTTTGTTAGGAATATTAATTCATCTCCTACAATTCATCAGCTACAAGCTACGAACGCGGACGAGAGTTGCTCGAAGACGAGAATGCGAAACGCGTCAGTGATTCGTGAATATTCGACGAGTTTCACACGGTGTGAATAACGCGGTTCTTTTAACTGACGGTAGTTATGGTCGCTCGAAACCATGGGCATCGCGCATATTCATGGCCGCGCATCATGCGAAGTGTAAAGTTAAAACAGACCGTTTACGCGTCGGTTTTATCCATGTACACTATGTACGACGGACCCACTGCGAAGAGATCGGTGAGAAATGTAGCGTTACGTGAACTGCAACGAACTGCCAGACGCAACGTGCCGGATATAATCGGAGATAAACAAAAATTTGTAACATCGCCGTCATCGATATTTAGAAGGGTGTCGGCAGGTTTCGATCTCGTACCGCGATCGTCTCGCAGCATTTTGCAAATGCCTCTTAACAAAAGGTGAAAAAGTACAGCAATGACAACGGAAGGTAACAGAAACGGCACTGTTGTAGGCGACACGTACATATAAAACCGTGTCCAGCGGAAGCGATTGAGCAGCGGACAATATACGCATCCACGCACGTGCGGACAATACACGCGAGCCCGCTGCGCGTATACGTACGAACGTGTGAAAAAGTATGAAGGTTAATTCAGCAGGGCAGGGGGAAACATTTAGCAGGAGACCCGTGGACAGGAATAATCGTGTTTCGAATTCGGGTTTCGCAGACGGTCCCGCTATTACCATTATTATAAGTTGATGTGACGTGACGTAATGGGAGTTAGAGCCGTATGAATGGGCATAGAGCAACAAGTTGCCACTAAAAACTGGGAGTGAGTCCGTGAGTTGAGTTCTGCTCGTTACACCTCTATATGTAGTTCTTCCTTCCCTATACTATACGCCGTGCTATATACCCCGGCCCGTTATAAACCCTCCGGCTTTTAAAGTATTCTTTTTAAAGCGGAACTGCCCTAACAGACGTCACCGAGACGTAATATTCCGCACGAGTGGACTTTGCCGCGACGAACCTCCCCCGTAACTTTCTTCTCTCGTTTGTACATACGTGTATGGTATTTATATAAATATATGTGTACAAATATACGTGTGCATTTTTATTTTTACTTTCTACCTCTCCTTTGCTCATCGGTCCATCCGCGTTCCACCCGTTACTCTTACCGACTCCATTAACGAGCTGTCTTAAGCAAATCGTTACGAATAATCGTGGCTATCATCCCCTCTCTTTTCAACCCCTCCAACAAGCCGTGAAATCTGAAATGATGACAGGGATGAAAAACATCCCGAGCGTTTACCTTTAAATCTTTCACGATCTCGCCAACGAGATGAAAGGGAAAGAGGGAAGGAGAGAGAAAGAGGAAACAAGAGGGGGGGGGCAATAATGGGATAAAATAGCGGACAAACGTGACAAATGTATCCTGACAAGCCAGAAAGATATATTTCCCTTGTCGTTCGCCTCTTTTTGTCGGCATTTAATACACGATTCCTACTGTTGCTCACCGCGCCCGCGAACGACTCTCTCGACAGATCCTTATCGTTCTATTCTCTTTATCGAATGTCGGTTTATTATTCTTTTCTTATTTCTTTCCGTCTTCGCACTGTTTCGCCCCGTGGCTTGCACGCTTTTCCTGTTCACGCGGCGCTACTCGTGCTTCCCCCGTGGGTCGGGGAACGTTTTAAAAATCGGGGGCGAAGCGACACACTCTTTGAGTTAATTTTTTAAGCGACTACTTTTCAAACGAAGCGTCGAAGCGCGGATTCGATCTTAAACGCGGACGAAAGAGGGAAATAGGACAATCAGGGGCACGGTAGCGACGCGTCACACTTTCTCGAACCCTTTGCTACGTCCCTACGACAAATCCTTAGTGACGTCAGCCCACGGTAGCTTTGAAGTTTAACAAACATCGATAGCAGTCGACCAACGACGTTTCTCTGTTATCCTCGGCTTTCTAAGCAAATACGTGACCGAGTCTTTGACGTCGTTCTGGATGCCCGTTTTCCACCACGGATACAGGTATTTTTCGCCTTTTTCCGCCGTGCACAATTCACAACAAACGGCTGAGAAGAGGTTTCAACGAGGAAGCGCAATTCGGATTCATTTAGAGAAGCAATTACAGATTTCGTTAGAATCGATTGACTCGAAGGCTGCATTCGTATGCACGCGTATGTACGCGTATCTCTCTGTTCGTGTTACGATGAAGATTTAGAATCTAGAATATCCGGGAGAGCGGAAAGGTAAGAAGAGGCAAACGAAAGCGAAGGTATACATGTATGTATGTACATATATCCGTTACGCGAAACTCCATTTATAAAAGTGTTTCCAAAGGTTGCATCTCTCGTCAGGTTCGCTTTCGTTTACCCGCCGTCTCGTAACTTTGCTTCCCTTTAAGAGTCGCTGAATCTTCTCCCCCCCCCCCCCGCAACTATTCTTCGCGTCGGTCATTTTTTTCTCCCTCGTAGGACCGTCAAAGAAACAATGAAATCCGAACAAAACCGGCTCGACTCCAAATGAATAACTGTAACGGCGGAATGAAAGTAAACACGATTGTCACCGTTCCTGTACTCGGATCGGAAAAATCGCTTCTCCGCTGTCCCGTGGAAACGTCGACTTTCTTTTTCGTCCAGCGTCGTTCGCGATAATCGATCGCAACGGCATTACTGTATCTGGCTCGTTGAGGCGCGCATTTACCCATCATCAAGTTATCGCGGTTCGTCACGATGATAGACCGCGTCCAGCTGGTCGGCCCGATCCCATGCAATTTGTCAGCGGAGACAAAGTTCGCTCGGGGGCCTGTTTTCAGGCCGCTTCCGCGGCGTTCAGCCCGCGCACAGCATCGCGAAAAAGCGTAGAATCGTGCCCGATCGAATTCCACGCCGCCTTCTTACAGGAATTCCTTTATCATCGCCGGCTTCCTCGCGTAGACGCCGGATTTATGGACTCCGTTGCCACGTTCCATTTCGCGATCTAGTCTATTGGTCGCGTAATATCCACGGTACCGAATACCACGGCGATTTAATATTCACGTTCAACGGAGTAATCAAACATTTTTATACGCCCGCCGACAAGTTCGTCCAGCCAATTATCCGTGCGGATTGTCGAAAATTCCAGCGCCTGCATTTCCTTCTTGCGCGCAACGCTCGCGCGCTAAATCGAAGGCGAACGAAAATTTCGTTCGAGGACCACGACCCCGCATTTACTTTCGCGTTTCGAATCGTCGCCTAAGAAATATCAGCGGAGAGCCGGGGGATTTGTCCTTTTTTTTCGTCGAATTACCAGGGCGGAGGTGCACCTCGCGGATCGGAACGCGGAACGGCAATTGGGTCGACGCGAAATAGGGACGGCAGATCGTGGAATAAAACGAGAAAAGGCTCGAACAGTGGATGAAACGGGGTAGCGAAGATAGAAAGAGAGACAGCGAGAGAGAGAGAGAGAGAGAGAGAGAGAGAGAGAGAGAGAGAGAGAGAGAGAGAGAGAGTGCGACAGAGGGAGACGGTGGTGGAAGGAGAGGAGAACGTTGGACGCGTATAACCGTCGAGGCGATAAAACGCCCACACGTATACCACCTTGGTAACTGTCGCCGGGGCAATTGAATTAATGCCAGCCTACAAATTGAAGCCGGTGTGGGATCCACGGCGAGAGAGGCGCTCCGTTGCTTCGATAATTGCTGGAAAGTGGCGCGCGGTTCGCGGGATCCTGGCCACCGCGACGCGCAGCGTCGATTCGGAATTCGAGATTTCGAGGCCGCAGCCAGAGTTTCCTTACGTACGCCTCGAACGGGGATATCAATGAAATTTTCCTGATCCCAGGAGCGCCTTGGATTCGCATTGCAAATTAACGGGAGCGCGATCGTTTTCTGCAACTGCTGCGAACGCTGTTGCGTGTCGTGAGAAAAAAAAAGACAAGTTCTGCGACGGCTTCGTAATTAATCAAATTCCAACGTGTATTAAAAGACTATACGATGCAAGCTGTGCATTTTCTGGGTTATCCGTTGACCAGCGCGAGAAACGACGATAAAAAGCGTAGAAGAGAACGAGGAAGAAGGTGTGGATGATTCAGTTTCGTTTGGATCGATCGTTAAGTCACGGACACGGCCGTATCCGAAATTGGAGCGGCTTATCCCGCGAATCGAACGAGATTTCGTCGTATCGAAATAGAATGTTTGCCTGGCCGCCGGGCGGGTTGGCTCGGAGTATCCGCGACGTGACTTCCGTCGCGATCGACGCGGAAAAAGAAGGAAAGTTGCTGGAAACGGTAATAGGCCAGGCCTCGCGTTTCTCGATTCGTTAGTTCAATGGATAGAACGAATGGAATGCTTTCAGTAGAATCAGATAGAACCTAAAATTCTCGAATCTTGCGAGCTTTCTCTGGTTCGGCGCATTCAATTTGCCGTCTGTGCATTAATTGCTACGCTTTTCTTAATAAAATCTATTCACGGCAACGAATTTCATTATCGCGATGAAAAGTGAGTCGCAAGATTTTCGTTGCTTCGACGAATAACATTGCCCGCCCCGTTAAATAAATTGTTGCACGCCACGACGAACGGTTTCATTTGTAAACGCTTGAACTATGATTGTTCGCGGCACGACGATTGGCATCGATAATTAGGCAACGGTATCAGAGTCGAAGGAACGTCGATCGCTTACGAACCTCTGTGTATCAGCGGATCGTCCATTCGAGATCGGAAGAACGTCTGCCTCTAATCGATCTGATATCCATCGGCAAGTACGCGGAGTGATGAACGAGCGGAGAACTCGTGCAAGGGTGAGCGAATTCGAGTGCACGTTACACCGACTGTTATGCAAATGAAGCGAATGACAGGCTGAATGCCGTGCGAACAGTGACACGGTGATTGTTTGCAGCGTTAAAGGGCGCTTCCAATGCTCCTACCGAAAACAAAGACCGAAGTGCCGACTTTCGATTGGCGGGCCACAGGAAACAGATGCGCGTCCGCCGATACATTATCGTTTATCGCTCGAAGGATACCGGCGATTTGCCGTCAACAATTTAACCCGAACGGCGCCCCGAAGCGCACGATAATTTCGAATAATTAATATACACAAATCCCGAACAATAAATTACAGCGAACGGACAACCGTAGAAATATCGAAATACCACGGGAATAATTTCTACGCTCTTCGATGAATCGTTGCAGCGCCGCCCGCCTGGCTACGCAATCTTCCCAAGCAATCTTCCTTTCGCGCAAGAATTCGTATCGAGAGGTCTAAAAAAAAAAAAAAAAAAAAGATATCCAGCCTGTCGTTCGACTTGGATCAAAACTGAATTCCGCGAGGTGAAAGGGACCGTGTCGTTCGGCCGCCGCGACGACGACAACGGCGACGACGTGGACGCGAGATCCATTTTCACCGAACCACGATCGCTCGCCGAGCGAAACACCTTCGAAAAGAGAGACGGCGCTCGTTCGTGGCGCAACAAGGACAGCCCGCGCGGTGCGGTGAAAAGAGAAAAAAAGAGGCGTGGAGATTATCGAAATTCAAGCTTCCTGTTTCGCAACCTCGTCACGAGAGAACGCGGACCGCGGCGACGAAATTCCACCAAGCCGCGGGAACCTCTTGCGAAACACGTGTCTCGTTGGAACGTATCGTGGCAGAAGCCAAGTTCAAAATCCGTATGCGTGCCTCGCCTCGCCGTCAGCCAAGGCCTCCGAGTGTGGAGCAACCTTCGCGGGTATAATCGTGCCATCGGGTGGATTCGTCAAGTTTCGGACGCTTCGAACTGCGCGTAACGATGGATCGATGGACGCGTGGAAGATCAATCGATGAAATATGAAAATCGTTCCGGCGCGACGGGTGGATCGATCTCGATTCTTCGTCGGGCAGAGTTCGAGATTTGGCGTGGCAATTTATGTCGCTATCGAATCCACTCTTTCCACCGAGCGCAATAATTAATTGCCCCGGCGCGTTAAAACAAATTCGATCGACTCGATTCTAAACGCGAGTTTAAAGAAAAGCGATCCGCGAGTGAATTCCACGCGAGCTGTACCTTCGTTCGATTCCCTGTGTCCGCGCGCTTAACGAATCCTCGGAACGAGCTTTCGATCGTTCTTACGGCCGGGAAGTCTGGGAGGACCGTGCGACGTCGGCGTCGAAATGAAATCAGCCTTAATGAAAATTCCGTGGCGCGCGTCGCGCTCGTGAATCGCGCGGAACCCGTGAGCGTCGCCGCGAAATTTATGCGTCTTACGAATCCTAGTCGCGGCACGACATACCTATGCAAAGCAGCTTCGAGTACCCTGCTTTTCTTGCGTCCGCGATAACCGCCTTTCCCCGACCATTTTACCACCGCTGCTTATTAAATATTCCTCCCCTTGCATTTATTTTCATCTCGCCACCCCCGCCGAGGCAGGGAGGAAAAAGGATGGGCAAAGAATAAAACACGAGATATCCCAGCAAAGAGTTGAGGAATATTTCGCCGGTTGGATTAGCGGTCCGGGACCCGTTAAAAATATCTTCAGGAAGGTTTCTTTCGCTTTTCGGCATGATTCGAACCGGAACGGTCGGAGGATAATACGAGGAACGATAGCCTCTCTTGTATTTGTTTCCCCTTTGTCGCTGTTGCCCGTCCGAAAGATTTCGACCGACGAATTAGCACGATCGCGCGGTAAAAAGTATTTCCGATTCCACGTTGAATTATTCAGGCTCGTTTGGCCGCGTGTTCCGAGAATTCGAAAGCGTGATCAAAATCGATTTAATGAGAGCGGATAAGAAGAGTCGAAGGAGGACGATGTCTCTCTTTCGTCGCGGATTTCGAGGATTTCGCAAGGATCTCATGTGGGTCGTCGAGTTCTGGCAATTTGCAATGCCGCTCGGATGAGGCACATTCCACGATTTCCGTTTTCGCAAGATGCTTATTATTTTTCGTCACCACGCGACCGCAACGAGAAAACAACTCCAACGGAGTCTAATAAAAATCGCCGCGCTTCTATAATCAGCTTCGAAATGTCGCAACGACAAATATCATTACGGAAATACTCCTACGGAGCCTCATCTCGTTGAAAAATTTGAAAAAACGAACCGAGGAATTTTCGCGAAAATCGAGGATCGAGCGTGCGTCTCTCGTTTGGCGACAGTAAACGCGCTATTCAGCGCAGAACGGGACTCGTAAATCGTTTTCCCGCGTGTTCAGAAACTGTAAAATCACCGGCGTAAAAACGGATCGGTCGCCGTGGCTACGGGGTGAAACTTATTGAAAGGTTGCAGATTGAATTGGAGTTTCGGAGTGAAGTGGCCGAGCCGCGACCAAGAGGGTAACTGCAGAATCGAGTTCTTGAACTTGCCGAGGCCGAATTCCTCCAGGAATTGGGACGGCTTGTGAAACAAGTGGCGAGGGCAAAC